>JAJPUD010006829.1:22525-68739 GCA_023553655.1 Myrmecobius fasciatus
AAAAAAAAAAAAAAAAAAAAAAAAAAAAAAGACTTACATGAGTTTAAGGAACTCTTCTCATTACAGAGTGAGATTCTGAAGGGTACCACCACAGTGAGAGGCTTGTATCTCATTTACCCCTCAAGATTCTTGCCACAAGTCTTTTCATTTCTGTTTTATGTGATGTCATAATAGGTTCTATATTATTGGTACCAATCCCATGTAAAATTACTCACTTCTATCTCTTCAATTTGCTGAACCTGGCAAAGTGCTATGCCTTTCCAAAAATGTGAGGATGAAACTAAGTTACTGCCAAAGGAACACTTTGAGGGTTAGCAGAGGAAAAGCAGAATTATCACTTCATCTACGTTAAGCTCCATGTGAAAGCCTTTTGAAGTCAGTCAGAAGTAATCTATATAGAAAGGAGTTGGGTTAATAATGTGATCTACTGAATTTTTTATTTGTTTTAATATAAGTTTACTTACAGGGAAACATTTCCTTCTTAAAATTTATTATTTTATTTTTTTGAGTTTCTTACTGTTTTGAGAAAGTAAGGGTGGAAGCTAAATTGAGACATAACTTATCACTCTTTTTTCTTTAGAAGTCTTTCTACAGCTCACAATGAAAGAATCACAAAATAGCAGGAGTTATCATAAAGAATTTTGCATGTAAAAAGTATTTCTCTAGAAAATAATTAACTTTTAAATACTACATTGCTCTGAAAATATCCCAGCTCAAACACTTTCGATGAAAGCCTTTAAAATAGCTTTCTTTACTTTATGGTGAACATCCAACTAAAGAATTAGGCCAGAACATTATCTAAACCCAATTAACTTTGTTGAGAAATATCATATTTCTTCTACAAATACACATAAGATACCCTCTTTGGACCATTCTCTGTCTTTCATTATTATGTAATTTTTTTTTCCTTTTTTACCCTAATGGTTAGCAGTATGGCATAATATAGAGCTGGCTTCTGAATCAGAAACACTTGGGTCAGGGTTGATCTCAAACTTGAACATAGAACCCTGGTTGTGTGATCCTGGACAAGTCACAACCTCTCATCACTCTAAGACTGTTCCAGACAAGGTGCTTAGACTCTCACTGGAGGAGATAAGTTTCCTCCTTTTGAAGTTCTTCAATTAAATTAATTCTACTAATTAAATGACAAGTTCAGTTCTTTTTATCCTTTCTCTTCTAATTATTTATTCAAACTAACAGTTCATGACAATCATCATCACCACCACCACCACTTTTTACAGTATTTGGTATTTGTCTTTTCTATCTTGTTCACCTTCTATGTACTCAGGATGCTATATACTCAGGAACAGGTTTCTATACTATGGAGTAAACAACTATTTCTGTTGATTTCCTGCTACTTAGTTCCCACTCCTTATGTATTCTTGATGGGTAGTTTTTAGGTTTAGGCTTATTATTGCTGATGCTTGTCATTTTTAATGTGCATTCTCATCCAATTAAATCCTATTAGTACATTATCATTTGGACATTCTTCTCCCTTGTACCTAACATTGCCCAAATCCTCTTATCCTAGCTAGTAGACCTTTAAGCGACATATTGAATGGAATCTTGACTGTAGAGCCAAGAATATCTGAGTTCTGCCTTGCTTCAGACATATACTAGTTGCGTGGTGTAGACAAGATATTTCTATGCCTCAGTTTCCTCATCTATAAAATAGGAAAAATAACATCACCTACTACAGGGTTGTTGTGAAGGTTAAATGTGACAAAATAAAGGACTTTGCAAATTTAAAGCACTATATAAAGGTTAGCTATTATTAATATTACTTTTCATGATGACAAAGATAATGATGATGAAACCTCTCCATATACATAATGGGACCTAATGTCCGAATCCTTTTTAAAAAAAAATCCTAACATCCTAGTATGATTAGATGAATTGGTAATATATTTTCCCTGTTCTTTTTAGATCAACATCTACAATCCCTTGAAAGAGACACAATCTTTTGAATAGAAGTTGGATAAAACCATCCATTGGATAAATGCAATTATGGTGTGGAGCGCAACTTCTCTGATCAGAACTAAAAAAACAGCTAAGTTTACAAAGAAATAGTGACTAAGATGTTAAGAATTATGTATATCCTTTCTTGGGAATGAAATAAAGTAATGTGATATTGCTTGAGATTTACATTGTCCTGTTCTTCCAAGACTATTTGATTGCTTAGATGTACTTTATTTCCAGAATATTTGAATCTAATTCAAAACAATTTTATCTATTTCTGGTTTGTGCTTACTTGTCAGTGATAGGTTGTGTCCAAAACCACAAAGTTTGATTCTAAATTCAAGTCTCTTCACAGGACAGTCAAGATAACCTCCTAGTCTCTGATTGCCTCACTACAGGAATTACAATAAAGAGATTCAGTGAATCAAGGCATATTCCAGGGAAAATATGGCTTGGGAAAAGAAATTAAGAATTTGTAATGGGAATTACCCATACATATGTTTTGCAAATAAAATAAAATTAAATTAAATTAAATTAAAAAAATTTGTAATGGGATACAAAAAGTTTTTAGAGAAAGAACAAAATGTCCAGACATTCATAAATCATTTGTCTTTTCAGATTTTGGACTCTGAATATGCTTGTCCATTGTGCCCCCCTGTATCACATATATGTTGTTGGACTGATTCTGACTGCTTGACGACATCAATTCATATAGTCAATTTATATCTCTCATTTCTTTATCGGTTATTTCCAACAGCACAATAAATTTCCATTTGTCACTTATTTTGCCACTTTCTGATCAAAGTGCATTTGCTTTTACTTCCAGTTTTTGCTCATCTCAGGAAGCATTGCTGTCAAGCCAATCAACAAGCATTTTATTATGCATTCACTATATATCAATCACTGCACTAAGTGCTGGAGATAGAACAAAAGGCAAAAATAGTTCCTGGTCTCAAAAAGCTCATAGTCCAATGGGACAGACAACATGTAAAAACTGTAGAAATGAGAAATATTCATGATATATTGGGGATAATCTTAAGAGGCACTAGCATTAAGGAAGAATGGGAATGGCTTCTTTCAAAAAGTCAAAATTTAGGTGAGATTTGAAGGATGCCAGAAAATCCAGGACAGAAAGATCAGCATGGAGAATAGTTAGTGAAACTGCATAGTCATGAGATGGAGTGTTCTGTGCAGGAACGACAAGGAAGTCAATCCTAAGTCTTGAACTGAAGAATCCCCGGAGAACAGTAAGTGGTTTAAAAAAAAATTAAAAAGTGGAAATGTAGGAAGGACACAATTCTGAAAGACTTTAAAAGCTGAACAGAGTTTTATATAATTTATATGCTATCTTCCTGTGTGTACCTCTTCCTTTTGACATGGGCAAAGTAATAATTAAATTAAAGAGAATAACATAAGTGAACACTTCAAAACTCATCCATCTTCTGATCTTGCTACCTGGTGTTTTGGCCTTGAAGGCCAGAACTATATTGAAGAGTTTGACCAAAATGGAAGAATAACCATAGTGAAAACAATTCTAAATGTAGTTTGTTGAAGGATGCTGGTTACTTAGAGTGGATGATCAATGAAGATCAAAGAGTAGAGGAAGCAGAGAATAAGAAAAACGAGGAGGGTATAACTGAGAGTCCAAATATTGGGTTGAATATGGGAGTATCTCAATTCTTCACAAAGATGATAAGAACTAGAGTTTTGAGTAGTGAAAAGGAAAAAGCCACAGAGGTCAGAATGATGAGGAACATTACTTTGAAGAGCAATCATCTCTTTTTTTTAATTGACATAATAATCTTGGCACATCACACACTAATCACCCATATCTACAAATAACAAAGAGGTTCTCAGAATTCTTCCATATTGAAGAAAGCTATAATTGCTTTAGTTTTAATTTTGTTTATTATCAAGCTTGGCCAACATCAATCATATGAACATTTAAATATATGAAGAACAGGAAAAGGGTCCTACATGAAATATGGACTTGCATTATATAGTTATGAATATTAAATTGAAAAAAAATTAAGAAAAGCACCTTGCTTGTCTCTGTCCCCTTCTAAATTTCCTTCTCTCTCCGTGTATTTTACTTTTTAAATAAATGCCGCATTCTCCCCTTCCTCCCCCTCCTCTTCCTTTCGTCATCTTTCTTTTTCTCCTCCTTCATCATCTTCTTATGCTCATTCTCCTTCTACTCTTCCTTATTCTTATCTTCCTCCTCTCTTTTCCCCTTCATGCTATAAAATAAGAACATCAGCTTAGATGCTGCTGAGCCCTTTTATCCCTAAATCTCTGATGTTCTAATATTTATTTGCCTTTGGAGCTTGTTAATGGGGCACATTTCCAAAGAATCAGGAGAGAACATATTTCAAAGTAGTACTTGTTTCATTCTCTAGATCACTTTCATAATTGGTTTTCCACTTCACTGTCCTTGTTTCCACCTCACTGTGTCACATTAATACCATGCACAAGTCAATTTTGGGCCATAGACTAAGGAAAATTCACTTAGGTTTGCAGTAGTTATGATATGAGTACAAGCACAAATTCCTGCTCAGGAGATGATTCTGCAGATATAGGAGTTAACAGGTATGAGACGGACTATAACATTAATTGAAAAATGTGACTCAACCTAGAAATCTACTTCATTTGAGTGGCTCACCCATTTCTGCAATGGCAGTGAGGATTCATGGCAACTGGGCCAAGGATGACAGAATTTCACCATTAAAAGAAATGTGTTTATGTTCTGTGAAATGAGGGAAACCTGACTTCGGGTATTATCAGTGTTTTTGGCTCTCTGATGTCAACCTAGGATGGACTTTGTTTCCATTTCCTCTCAATTTAAAAAAGTGTGAGGAGTGAACAGGCATGGGGGTGGGTGACAAGGGCATTAGATCTGAAGAAATGAGGACTGATAGCCAAGAAGGTACATTTCTGTCTATTCAAAAATCCCTTGGGACATTACTGATGCCAGTAAAAAGTGAATTATCCAGATCAGGAGGAAGCTGAGACTATTTTTATTTTAAGATCCAGACCTCAAAAGAATCATCACTAAAGCAGGGAAGAATCACAAAGGGAGATGGAAGAAGGTGCTAGTCTACCAAATCCCAAGCTGATTTCCTGCCATGGGTAAAGAAAGCATCAGCACTCCTGTTCTAAGTTCTTGCTTCCTTGCTAGAATTACCCAAAGTTATGAAATCATTCAACCCTCAGATCAAAATACTTCAATGAGACTTTGAAAATTTCTCTAAATTTTTCACTCAATTAACAAACCCTCATCTGGTGATGTCCTCCATATTCTAGTGATTCTGAAACCCTTGTATATCCATCATCCGAACTCTTTCCTCTTCTCCCACTAATACTTTATTACCAATTCCCTTCACTATCCCCACCACAAAGTCCCAACCAAATGCTACTCTCCCCTTCTACAGTGCTCCCTGGGATGAACAGGCAACAAACTTAATTTCATCTTAAATATTTTCTTTCTCCAAGTCAGATGTAATGTGAATCTTGATAGGAGCCAGAGAAGTCAAAAGTAAGAGGTGAGGGAGCAGAGAATTCCAGGCATGGAGGAAAGCCAGTGCAAAGTTGCAAAGAAAAGAAATAGAAGACTAGGTGTGAAGAACAGGAAGTAGCCAATTGTAGCCTGCAATGGAAGCTTCAATCACAGAATATAGTTTCCTAAATCCCTCCTAGACTGTCTTTGGGCTTAATTTAATTTGAATAAATATGTCAGGCTCTCCTTTGAGTTTAACCTAACCCATGCACAGGTGAGAAAAAGCTCAATCATTACTTCCAATGCAACAAATTAGTTATGCTGCGGGAACAACTGTCAGTACCACAGTTATTAGAAAGGGCATAATAATTCACTTGCTATGTGGCTCTGTCTTCCCAGGCCAAAACAACCTTCTCTAGTCATCACTCCCTCATACATGCTATCACCACTTTTAAGGTGTAAGCTCTTTTGAGAAAAGAGTGATCCTTTGTGAGAAGTTTGGGTAAAGCAATTAGGAAAAAAGGAGTTATGTACTATCATGAGCAAAACATGATTCTTAGTTTTTCAGTGATCCAAAACAATCCCAACAGACTTTGGACAGAAAATGCCACCTACATTAGAAAAAAGAACAATACAGATTGGATGTCAATCAACATATGCTATGTTCACTTCTTTTTTCCTTTCTTTTTTTTTTTTTACCCTTTCCAATGGCTTTCCTTTTTGTTCTCATTTTTCTCTCCCAGCATGATTAATAAAGTAATATGTATTAAAAAGAAGAATTTATTTATTTATTTATTTTTACAAAAGACCAAAAGATGCCAGTGAGTATAGAGCCCTAGAAAATAGAAGGCAGAAAACTAATAGGAATGAGTATTTAGGACCCTGAGGATGATTCAAATGCACACTATGTCTCGGGAGAAACCTCTGTTTCTTCAGCTCATTATAGGGAGAAAGACCAATTAAATCCCCCCAATCTCTTCCCTTCCCTTTCTTTCCTTTTTTTCTTTTCTTTTCTTTTTCTTTTTTTGTTGAGGCAATTGAGATTAAGTGACTTGTCCAGGGTCACACAGCTAGGGAATGTTAAGTGTCTGAGATCAAATTTGAACTCAAGTCCTCCTGACTTCAGGGCTGGTGCTTTATCCTATGCCACCTAGCTGCCCCTTCCCTTCCCTTTCTGATTTAAAATGTCACACTTCCCCCCTGAAATTGGGGACTATGGAATTTTGTTCTAACTAATTGTTTTGGTTCTTAGGCTAGCAGATAAATAAATGTATAAAATGAATGAAAGACAGAAATCCAAGATTTGTGTTGCACTTTTGTAGATTGAGGGTGTGTATGGACACACACAAGACATCTTGGGGAACTAAGATTTTCTTGGTCCTTGGAAGTGAATCCTTAGAATTTTTATGGCAAGTGGGGAAGGGTCTTGTATTTAAATGTTTCAAGTTTGTCAAATAATCCAAACCCTTGATACCTAGACATACAATTTAAAGCTGGTAATCTATTCAAACTGGAAAGGAAGCTACATATAAGTGGTTTTTATTTTCATACACACAAATATATGCATATTTGTATTTTATAAATACATGTACATATATACATGTGCATTATGTTTATATCTATACATATATGTGTACATATATATGCATACAAGTGTTTTCTACGTGTATTGAATATTGAGATTTGGCTGGGGGGAAACAAGACATCATGAAAGAAAGGGGAAAAAATTTGTTTGGAATGTCCTTGAAATAAAGTGAATTAAGAAATCTCCACCTACATGATAGGAGAGGAAGTGAACTACCCAATCATATGCAAGCTGGTTCATGGTTCAGGGGAAAGTAATAGCTTGCCTAGCACTCATTAGAAGCTACTTTTTTATTCACTTACTTTCTCCCCTTTTCTCCATCATAGGCACTATGAAGATGGGAAACCAGTTATACTCCTTGCACCTTCAGTGCCTAGCACAATGTCCTGTATAGGAGAGGTTTGACTTGGATTAGGGTAGTTTCTGAAAGCTGATACAGTTAAGGATAATAATGGGAGAATTCATGAGTTAATTTAATTCCTATTTTTCATTTCTTTCCTACACATTAAATGGTGGTTCCGTAAACAGAGAGAAATTCTATGAAGAAATGTTCCGTGAGGGCAACGATGGTCAGAATAAATGAATCCAGTCAGATTTGTAAATATTGGTTTATGTCTGCTTCTACAAATCATAAGATTATGAGGAAGAAGAAGAATAACAATGAAGAATAAAGTTGATCTCCAAAGGTTTTTAGACAAATACTACATTCTGATGTTTCATTTTTTTCTGAAACATGAGATGTGCAAAGTTAGAGAATACTCTCCAAATGTTCACAGGGACTATATGTGTCCTATCTTTGGCAGAGCATTCCAAGCTCATATTGGTGTGGTCAGCCATAGTTAGACACAGTAACTTGATTCTAACTTAATGATGTCCCTTCAGAATGAAAGACAACAGCCAACCATTTTCACTAAGACTCCAAAGTGTGAGATGTCATGCCATCTTTTTGATAGTTAAATATATCAGACATACCTAGAATAGTCATACAGGAGATACCCTAAAGGCACATGTTTGGTAGAGTTCATCTCTTTAATCTTAGGTGTATTATGTATCCCCAGTCTTATGAAATGAGGTTTTCCCAAAATACATAGGAATAGTAGAACTGTTTCATCTCTAGATGTAGCATCCATTCACAGTAAGATCAACCTACTGGATCTACCCTAAGAACATACAGATAGTAAATTTTAAAAAGGAGTCACTGAGTTGGTGCTGGTAATTTGTCGTCTTTTGTCCTGATCTTGGCCTCTAATGAGAATCAGAGTTTCAAGGAATGAGCTTTTTTCTGCCAGTGAAAATCCCTGATTTTCTCTGATCTTAATCTGGTCATTTCAAGTGACCATTGCCATACCTCTTAACTAGCTGGATCTCAATTTCCGTATTTGCAAATAAGTACAATGGTGCTTTTGCTCCTTCTTTTACCAAGCTGCTGTGAATAAAGTATTTTGTATAGTATAAAACTATAGAAAGTCTTGGAAAAATGACTCCATAACTAGCATCAATGTGCATCCATCAATCTGTTTCCAAGCCACTCCAATGTTTTCCATTTTTGATGAATCCTTACAATATAAAAATGACAGTTCATGTAATTCTAAGCTTTTTTGAAATCAGATTGCTCATCATTACATTCATATATCATAACTTACTCAGCCATTCACCAATTAATCAACATCCACTCAATTTCCAGTTTCTTGCCACCACAAAAATAGCAGCTACAAACATGTGGGTCCTTTTTCCTCTTTTAGGATCTTTTAGGATCTCTTTGCGTTTCAATCCCAATAATGACACTGCTAAATCAGAGGGTAAGCAAAGTTATGTAACCCTTTGAGCATGGTTACAAATTGCTCTCCAGAATGGTTGGATCATTCCACAATTCCACTGACAAGGCATTAGTGTCCCAGATTTCCCACATCTCCTACAACATTTATCATTATCTTTTCCTGCAATCTTAGTAAATCTGACAGGTTTGAGGTTGTATCTCAGAGTTCTTGTAATTTGAATTTCTCTAATCAATAGTGATTTAGCACATATTTTCCTATGATTATAAGTGGTTTCAGTTTCTTCATCTGTAAATAGTTTATTCAAATCCTTTGACCATTTATCAATTGGTGAATGACTTGTATTCTTATAAATTTGGTTCAAATCTCTGTACTTGAGGACTTCATCAGAAACATTGCCTGTAAAAATGTTCCCCCATCTTTCTGCTTCCCTCCCTTGGCTGTGTTGGTTTTGTTTTTGCAAAAACTTTGCTTTCTTTGCTTCAGATGAATGGATTCTGCTCTAGCCTTTCCCCTTTATTCTGTGTGTCTCTCTCTGCTTCAAATATGTTTCTTGTAATCATCATATTGTAGTATTCTAGCTTTTCATCCATACTGATATTTGCTTCCATTTTATGGGAGAGTTCATCATATTTGCATTCATAGTAATGATTACTACCTCTCTATTTCCTTCCATACATTTTTCCCTTTTAATAGTTCTGTCTCCTTTCACCTTTTCCCTTCTCATCAGTGTTTTGCTTCTGACTCCCACTCTCCTCAATCCGCCCTCCTTACTACCACTTCTCCCCCTATTTATACTCCCCTTTCTTCTTCTCCCAGTACAATCCCTTTTCTACCTCTTACTTTTTTATATTATCACATCACCTTATGTTAAGTCAATTTATACCCTTTCCCTTTTTCTAGCAATACTCTAAGAGCCCTAAGATACAGTTCTCAAGAGGTATGAATATCATTTTCTTGTGTTGGGATAAATCACATATTTTTTCTTGTTTATCTCTTTATGCTCCTCTTGAGTCTTATATTTGCAGATCAAACAGTCTTTTTGTGAGAAATTATTGGAAATGCTCTAATTCAATAAAAATCCACTTCCATTTTTTCTTGTTTATCTCTTTATGCTCCTCTTGAGTCTTATATTTGCAGATCAAACAGTCTTTTCGTGAGAAATTATTGGAAATGCTCTAATTCAATAAAAATCCACTTCCCCCCTGAAAGATAATGCTCAATTTTACTGAATAGTTGATTCTTGATTGTAATCCAAGTTCCTTTGCCTTCTGAATAGCATATTCCAGGCTCTCTGATTCTTTAATGAAGATGCTATTAGATCCTGGCTAATTCTGATTGTGGTTCCTCAATATTTGAATTGTTTCTTTCTAGCTGCCTACACTATTAACTCCTTGGCCTGACAACTCTGGAATTTAGCTACAACATTGCTTGAAGTTTTCATTATGAGATCTTTTTCAAGAAGTGATGGGTGGATTCTCTCAGTGATTGTTTTGGAATAGGCTCTAGCAGGGGTTTATTAGTGAACAGAAAAACAGGATGTAGTTGCCCAATCATCCAGGTGCAGGGGACTGGGATGCTATAAACAGGGTGGAGCTGCCCACTCAGGCAAGTGCAGGAAGTTTGGGTCGTGTAAAATGTTTCAAAATCTAGGGCCCCCGAAGAATCTTATTAGTCTCAATCTTGATAAGTCCCAACCAAAAGTTGAAGAGAGTCCTCTTCTAGTAGGAGATAATCATTGTATTATTCTTGCTGTCTCAGGAAAGGGAGGGAAAAAATTTGGAACACAAGGTTTTGTAAGGGGAATGCTGAAATCTATACTGACGGTAAAAGCTATTATTTTTTTAAAAAGCAAAGTAACAGGTTCCAAAACAACATTAATGATTTGAGACTAGTTGGACGATTGCCAACTGGATTCAAATCAAGGTTATTAAGTGTTGGAGAAGTTAAGTCAATAGCTACAATGTAAACACATCTTCTCCCTGCTGAGTTCAAGACATATTCCCAAAGTACCTTATTAGAGACAATGTCTCCAAAGACCCCCAAATTATACTTTTTAACAACATGACACATAAGCATCTAGGGTATACCATAATGCATGGAGTGCTAGGTGTGGAATCAAGAAGACAGCTCTTCCTGAATTCAAATATGGCCTCAGACCCTTCCTACCTGTGTGAGCCTGGACAGGTCATTTCCTCCCCTATACCTCAGTTTCCTTGTCTATAAAATGAACTGGAGATGTATATGGCAAAATACTCCAGTATCTTAGCCAAGGAAACCCCAAATAGGGTCAGAGAGTTTTGTACACAACTGAAATACTACAATTGACATAATACACATGACTTTTATTTAACATTGACATTTTCCTGATGATGTTATATGGCCACAAAAAGAAAAAAAAAAGAAAGACAAATTTCTAAAGAAAAATGATGCAATTGATCTAAAGAGCAATGGAAAGTCTCATAGTGGACACAGACGCAATAAATTAATCAGGATAATTGAGACAGAGAGTTAATACTAATATTTTCAGACATTTCCAGAGAGTTATCAAGTTATAAAGCATTTTATATCATTTATCTAATTTGATCTTTATAGGAACCCCATGAAATAAGTAATATATTGGGGAAATGAAGTATTTTCCAAAAATAAGAGACAATTTGAAGTCAGCCAGTTAGTAAATGTCAGAGATGATATCTGAACTCATACTTTCTGGACTCCAAGTGCAGCTCTCTATTCACTATTCTACAATATCTTGTACATTGTTAAAGGCAAATATGATTTCCCAGAAAAGCAGAACCTGCAGTAATGTAGTGAGAATAAGGAAGAAGAAATAAATAATAATAGTGATAGTGCCAATAACAATAATGCAAATAAAATTATTTATACAGTGCTTTAGGTTTTTGATATATTATCAACCAAATATATCACACCTATCTTTGATGGAGGAGCTCAGAAGAAGGTCTCCAGGGCATTGAGGAAGACTCTTATTAAATAACACTGACCATAATTATAGAGGGTAAGACAGCACTTTGATTTCTAATCAGTACTATGGAAGGACTACCAGTCTGATGAGCTCATGTACCCATCCAAGTACTCAGACTCTGTAAATATCCGTGTCCCCCAGGTTTTCATCCCTTTCAGTCTTTTCTAGCCCCCTGATACTCCAGACATTTATCTATGATGCTCAAGAAACTGAAGAGCCAGGAGGCAATTCTCCAGGCCCCTCATTTCATCTCTGCTCCTGGGAATGGGAATATTTTTGACATTTAAGGTCCTGGCTTCAAAATTTCCATCTTCTAGAGGAGAGAAAAGGAAGGAATTGAGTTTAAGGTCCTCCATACTACCCTTTATACATCTGCATAAGAACTGTGTGAGTGAAGAAAAGCAATTTTCATTGTTTTTACCCAGTCTATTTAGGGGTGTGTGCGTGTGTGTGTGTGTGTGTATGTGTGTGTAAATATGTGTTTGTGTATGATAAACAGACCGACAAATGATAAAGCTAAATACATAGGCACATGTTTGATTACCTGTAAATGTACAAATACATATATATATATTAATAATTGCAGATATTGGTGATATAGATATAGTAAATATTTCAGAATCACAAAATCTTAAAGTTGGTAGATTCCTTGGTAGCCATCAAGTCCACCATATACCTGAAAGGAATCTCCAATATAACAAACATGACAAAAGGTCATGTCAGCTTTTAACTGAAGACCTCTAATAAGGAAGAACCCACTACAATGAGAGGCAATCTATTCTACTTGGGAATGAGCCTATTGTCAGAAAGTTTTTTTTAACATCAAATCTAAATTTTTTTCTTTAAAAGAGCACTCATTGTGCTCTCCTCAGCAGCACATATATTTTTTAAAAAAAGAGCACCCATTGCTTCTGCTCTCTTTAACCAAACAAACATAGATCTCTCTTTCTCACATCAACCCTTCTAATAATTTAAAATGATTATCATGTCCCTCTTAATCTTCTCCAGCCTAAACACTTCCAGTTACTTCAATTGATATATGAATTTTAAAACCATCACTATTTTTTCCTTCTCCAGACATTTCACATCTTCTCCATTTCCTCCTCCAACTCTGGGGTCCAGAACCCAACATAATATTTCAATGTGGTCTGATCAGCATAAATCATACAGAATATAATCTCCTTATTCTGAGAGTTCTCTCTTGAGAAAAAACAAAAAAAGAATATGTAAAGTGCTGGATTTGGAACTAGGAAGAAGTGGTAAAAAATCTTGCCTCCTATACTTACTAACTAGATGAGTTCCATTTTCTAGACCAGTTTTTTCATTAGTAAAATGATGGGTATGGACTCAGTGACCTTTGATATAGCTTCCTTCTCTAAATATATGATACAATGATTTCAACATAGCCCAAAATTGGATTAGCTTAGTTTGGCTGCCATAATACACTGATGATTCATGAGCTTACTATCCACTCAAACTGCCAGAGAATTGAAAAACATACTACAATTTAGCTACCCCTCTTCTACCTTGTGAAATTTATTTTTAGAATTTGTGTATTTTACTTTACACATATTCTTAATAGATTCAGAAAAGGAGAGTAGCTTAATGGATAGTGAGCTGATTTCAAATATCGGAAGAGTTGGACTCAAGTCTTGCCTAAGACACAGCCTGGCTGCATGATGTTGATTCACCCTTTAAGACTAGAAATTTCAGACAAAGTGATAATCTGCACTGGAAAGGAAATGTTCTCAACAGGACAATGCCCTGTATCAGCGAAATCAAAAGTCTAAAATATCTACTTCAGTGTACCTTCAAGCTCTAAAATATCAAGGTCTTTTGGTATGTTGACTATCATATAGTACTTTAGCTATTCCTTCCAGCTTTTTTGTCCTTTGAAAATGCAATACTCATGCCATGTTTGTATTTCTCCAAGTCACTGATGAAAAACCTATGGCATATTTCTGGTCTGGCCTCTGAATCCTTCCTTTAAGACAATACCAAATGCCAAACTGCCCAAACTGCTTCAATTTCTCCTCTTTTCTATGAGAATCCTATGAAGTACTTTCTGAAAAGCCTTGCAAAAACTGAAGTAAATGCTGTCTGCAGACACAATGCCTTGATGGAGCCGGAGCAGTTCAGTAGACCTGTCCAAAGTGGAAGATGGTTCATATGGCATGACTACTTCCTTTAATGCTACATTCTAGATTTTTGTTAGAAAGGGAAACCAAGCTTTCTGGTCTACAATGTGGGAGATTCAAGTCACTAGGGAAACCAAGCTTTCTGGTCTACAATGTGGGAGATTCAAGTCACTTCCCCTTTTTTTCCCCCTTTCTCCAAGCCCTGTATTATTTTTGAACCAACTGTAGGTGACAGCAATCACACTCTCTAGTTCTTTCAGAACTCAAGAAGATTGCTGTTGCTTTTAATCTGGGACAAGTGACAACAACTTGATATTTTACTATCCTCAAGTACCAATTCTCTCTTGGATATTTTTGTCTTATCCTTTCTCCTTGGAAGAGCAAAGTTTATCAAAATTGACTCTTTCTTTAGCAAGGATCATCACCCCCCCATACTCCAACAATTCTTTTTACCTCTGAGTCTCCTCTTTCCTCAACACAGAGTTTAAAATACCAAGTATTTTATTGTTTTTAGTTTCAGTCAGTAGCTTTAGTTCCTTCTGGGCTTCAATACCTCTGACATTTATACTGTGGGATCATATTACACTATTATATTCACTTTCATTACCTGTCATAGCTTCCATTTTTTAGTATCTGTCTCATAAAAATGTAAGCTGTTTGGTGATTTCCCTAGACAGCCACATAAGTCACAAAATTACAAAATGTCAGAGTGGGAAGGGACCTCAGTAGGCTTCTCGGTCAATGACAAAAACACAATAGGAACCCCCATCTCCTCAGACAAATTCCATTTTTATTTTTCATAAATGAAGTCATTTCCATTATGTTTTCAGAACTTCAGTTTTGAGATTTTCCCATTTTCCTTAGTTGGCAAACCTTTGTAGATATTTACACCAAAAGATCTATGGCATATTCTTCTTGATAGACTTTGAAGTCTGACCACCCCAGTGGTAGTCTACATATCTAACTCTGCCTGGTTCTATGACCCTGTGTCACAGACTTTACCTGGGTTCATGAACTTGAATTTATTTTATATTTTGAGTATACTATTCCAATATAATTTGCTTCCTTTGAAATCTTGAAAACTAATTTGTATTGTATATTTAAAAATAGTGCTCTAAAAAAAATACTGCTCAGGAAAGGGACCCATTGGCTTCACCAGATTGTCAAAGGCCCTACATAACAAAAAGAGGTTAAGAACTCCTGTTCTTAACTCCTGTTCCAGAAGGCAGAGATTACTTCCTCACAACGTTCCAAGAATTTCTACTCTAGCAAACAGTTCTCTCATATTAATGGGACTCAGATCTGGAACAGAATCAACTTTTGCTGATAATTCCATATTTAGAAAGGTGAAATTCTTATTAAGGCAAGTCAAGATTCAGAGTTATAGAAATGAACAAGATAGAGGCATAGATGGGAGAACAGGGCAGTCTTAGTGGTATGAAAAAACCTATGATTTGATTTTAGGCATAAAGTTTACAATTTAATGCTTCAGATTTGTGATTTTTTTCAAGATGAGTACTTTCTTCACTGACACAAAATAACATTCCCCATGTCTTAGCAAATGTTTTGAGGATGTTTTAGTGGCTGAAAAACCAATCATTCTGTATCCCAGATGGTAACGAGCCACATTAATGTTTAGGTGACAGGCCTATGGTTAGGGTTAACCCTAACCTATCTCAACACGTATACTCAGAGACTTTCCAGCCTGGTAGGACACACTCACTCTTCACTAGTTTTGTTCTCATTAATGGTCATGTATCTACTGAATGAGATAACCTTATCTCCATCTACTTTCCCTTGACTTCTTTCTAGATTCTTTCACTGTGAAGCTTCTTCATTCTTTTGGTATTCATGATGCTCACCTTCCCTGGTTCTCATTCTTTCTGTTTGATCTCTGTCAATTCCTTTTTGTGACTCACAATTAATCTGCTTAAGCGGAAGTTTCCCCATGACCTAAATCTTGGGCCAGTTTATCTTTTTTTTTTCTCTCAGTATTTGCTCCCTTGCTGTACTAACATAAATTCAATAATTTCACCTATATGGATCATCACTAAATCTATGGATACAGTCTGTTAGCTTTTGTGAACTCCAGTTTCATCCTGATAACTGCTTATTGGACATCTCCAGTTGGATACCCTTACTGCATCTCAGATTAGCTATTTCCTGAGTGAAATTTCTCATAGCTTCTTTCTCACTCAAATCTCCTCCAAACTTTCCTATTTCTGTGGAGGGAATAATCATCCTTCTAGCCTTCAGTGTTACTAGTCTTATGTTGCTCCTAAATCCGACTTTTCCTCTTCCTATCCATCTCTAATAAGTTTCCAGCTCTTACCAATTCTGCTTTAAGGTTACTTCCATCTACCTCTCCTAATTCACATAGTCACCAACATTTTGTATGCCCTGGTCACTCTGATCCTTGCCTATTATAATCACTTGCTAATTAGTTAGTCTGCTTCTGGTCTCTCCTCTTTTCATTCTTGGCTCAACACAGCTGCCAAAAGAAGTTTCCTAAGGCTTAGATCTGAATGTTTCATTGCCTCCAGGAGGAAATACAATTTCTGACCCTGGGCTATAAGGTTCTCTAAATTTGGTTCCAATAACCTTTCCAATGTGATTCTCCATTATTCTACTTTGCCCATTCTATGTTCTAGCCAACCTGGACTATTAGATTAGCATTTCATTTCCTGCCTTCATGTTTTCACACTCAATACACTCACAAACATGCAGCCTTCATAGAAGACATTAAGGGAAATTTTCATCTAAATGTGAGACAGAGCATATTCAGGCATGTAAATATCTAAGAGGAATAAGGGAAGGCTTCATGAAGGAAATAGCACTTGCATTAATTTCTGGTAGATGGAGACAGAGGAGTCCTCATTTTCCCATTGAGAAAATTGAGTTAAAGTGTCTAGGGTCACACAATTAGAAAATGTCAGATGCCTGATTTAAACACAGGTCTTTTAACCAAGGTCATAAAAAATTTCCCTTATTTTTATTATGTTTATATTAGTACATAATATTATATTTATATTATTGCAAATGTTGGCCCCTTAATATATCTTTGTTAAATAAAATGGCATTGACTTTGATGTTTTTAATTAAGGTCACCAAAACATTCCCTTTTCCCTTCAAAAAACAATGGCTTCTTTTTGGTCAATAATATCCCTTTGATGTTGGTACAGCCCTTTTAACATCTTGCCCCTTGGATTCCATGTAAATATCCTTATCCTGCATCTCAGGTCATGTGTGCTCTTATGACTTGCCATCAGAATATTTTCTTTTTCTCCCTCTCTATATTACAGACTTCATGATAATGAGAAATAGAAAGCATCTCTATAGCACCCAGTGCCTTGTCACTCAGTCCTTCTATTCAGTTCTCACCTCTCTTTTGCATCTAAACATTGTCTCATGTTGCCCTTCTTGGATTCCTGAATCTCTATGCCCAGCCCAATTTCACCTATCATCCAATTGTGCATTTTTAATTCCCTGCTACATCTGGATATATTTCTAACAATCAAACTCAAGAATGAACTGGTCATTTCTACCAAACATTGCTTCTTCTGCAAAGTTTCCTCTTTCTGTTGGTAGAACCACCAGCGAATCTTTTGCAAAGGACCATAACTTTACACTGATTTAGACTCTTCTCTTTCTCAACAACCCAGTAGATTCAGTGAGCAAGGAAGCTCTTCTTCCATGTCCACTGTCACATTTAAGGTCGGACCTCATTTGAGGGTTTGCAAAGTCCTAGGAGAATGGATTGTAATTATTCCCATTTTACAAACCGAGGCAGCTAGAGAGTAGATCATTTGTTTATTCTCACATACCTAGTATCTGAGGAGATAGGGATATTATCCCCATTTTTCAGATGAGAAAACTGAGGCAGACAGAAGTTAAGTGATTTGCCAGAGTCCCTTAGTTCCTCAGGCATAGTTAATTCTCATCTTGATGAGTCTTAAGTCCAATACTCTATCCATGAGGTGCACATAGATATAGGTGTTTTGAGCACTGAAAGTCACCAGATAGAAATAAATGAATCTGTCATTATGACCTAAGATTCACTTGTGTTTGGGGGCATTGCTGGAAGTGAGGATGGGTAGAAATGCATCAACAATCATTCCTAACACTCTAGCCTCCTTCTTTAGGAGTCACATTTCCCCCACAAGCATTAATCTATTTCTAGAGAAGAGCTTTTCCTGAAGACACATCAGGGACATGGATGGAAGAAATCAAACCAGTGTTCTCCACTTCACAGAAAATCCCTGTCCCTTTAGAGTACTGTTCAGATGCCACTTTCTTGATCTTCCTCTGGCTTCCTGCCCATCCCCTACTAGGGGGATGCCAGCTCCTACACCCATTGAACCCAGCACAATGTGTGGCAGACAGTAGGGCCTCAATAAATGAATTGAACTGAATTACATTGAATCAGGAAGGTCAGATGCGGAGAGCTTTGACCTTGGAGTTTACATGAGTATGTGAGTGGCCTTTCTCCTCTGCTACATCCAGGGTCCTCTCTAATCCCTTGATCACAGAAAACCATTATTCTTGGATAAAGGCCGTGGTGTGCCTATGTCAATATAGGCTCAGAACCAAAGCACTGTCAGCCATGTAACATAGGGACAACAGCTGCCAGGAAGTCACCATGGCCATCTCAAATGAGCAACTTTCAGGGAGTTTCAGTTCAGAATGCTGAGGGCACCAATGGGAGGGAGATGACAGAGATTCTGGAAGCTTCAGACCTCCTTCATTAATCAAGGAGCAACTTCTGTCATCTGGGTGAGACTCCAGGGCTTTTTTTGCTCTCATGGCTGCTTAACTTAACAGAAGAACTTTGGGAACGTGTTCCAACTCGGTGATTACAAAAAGGCAGGTTCATTGCCATCCCCATACCTTCTCCATAAAATGAAAGCTACCCAAATGCAGTGCTTATTTGGGTTTTGTTTATGTGCTCCTACCACTTAATGTAAACACTTTCTCTTTGTAAAAACATAAAAATTGTTTAACATAATTACCTAATTGTTCCAAAGTGGTCTAAGAGGATCAGTGTACAGTCAGGATTCTAGGTAACATGGAGTCACTGAAAAACATGAGTCTCCAATTGGGGGACTTTTAATAGTTTGCAGAACGAAAAGATGGCTATGAGAAAGAGGCAAAAGAGCTCAATAGCTTATTAGGCTTAAGCTTGATTGTTCCATGTCACCTTGGCAGGATGCCAAGGGATGCCCCCAGGGTATTCTACGTGGTGTTTTTGGTGGTTGTTTTGTTTCAATCAATAGCCTGGATAAAGGTATAAATGGTAACCTAACTCCATCTGTAGCAGACACAGATCTGGGAGGGATATATAACACAGTGGAAGATGACAGTCAAAATCTAAACAAGTCTTGAAAGGCTGGAAAAGGGGACTGCATGTGAGATGAAATCACCTGGATTTATTTTATCAGTGCATCATTTATCCAGCACTTACTTGGGCCAAAGCACCAGGCTCAGCATGGCATAACAAACATTAAGGTAAGATACCTCTGCTCTCAAGGAGTTTGCATTCTCATAGGTAGAGAAGACACCCAGCAAAGTTTCAGCTGCATGGCAGATGAAGGGATCCCAGGTGCTCAGGGTGCAGCAGTAAAAGCAGATAGTAAAGTCTTTTTAGTAAATATGAGGTCTTCGATGGGTTCGAAAAATTTATTTCAAAAATGTAGCAATGTAACAGTCATTTCTGGAGGTAAGCCAGGTCCATCAGTCCCTCAAGATTTAGGGGGATCCTCCTAAGGGGCTGTGGGCTCTCTCTCTAAAGGTATCAGTTCAAGTCAATATTCCATTGTGTCCCACATTGTCAGCGACAGATAATTAAAATCTGAGTTCCATTTGCCCAATTACCTTTTATAAATTGATATTTACTGTCAAGATATAGCTAAAACAGAAGTATAAACATCTCTGCAACCCCACCTCTAACGGCAGGGGTATGATTCATTATCCTCCTGTATCATCTTGGTCACTGGAGAGATAACTGACAACTTGCTTTGTATATGGTGTGAATCCAACCATATTCACTTTCAAATGCAGCATACCCATTGGATGAGTCTATGTCTCAGTTACTTATAGGCTGAGGCTTAAAGAGTAATCCTCTGGGGCACCTGGATGGTGCAGTGGGTAGAGCACCACCCTGGAAGTCAGGAGGACCTGAGTTCAAATATGGCCTCAGACAGTTAACACTTCCTAGCTCTCTAACCCTAGGCAAGTCATTTGACCCCAATTGCCTCAGGAAAAAAAAACCCAAATCAGAAAAGTTATAGTCCTCAGGGCCCTTAGTGTTGGTCTGCCTGGCCATGAAACTGGGCCCAAAGTGCTTTACTACATGACATGGGTATCTTTCCCTAATAATTTTTCAAAGTATCCAAATCTTCCTCCTCCCCCCCCCCAGAAATAGGGAAGAAGGGGCACCTCAGATGCAGAAGCAAAGGAGGACCACAGACTCTTGCTTTTATCTTGGTTCCAGGTGAAATAAGGCCCTCCCTCACTTCTGTCCTGTGGGTCACCCTTGTGACCCAGTTTTGTTACCATGAGGAAAGCAAAGCAGAACAATGTTCTTTTGAATGAGCAAATTAAATTCTCCTGGGTCCTTTTTAGGGTTAAGTAAATTTCCCTTTCTTGCTTATTTGAAGGCCCATGAGCTTTCTTTCTAGTCTTCATCCTGAATAACTGGGCTGGCTTGAACAAAGCATGGTCTAGGAAAAACTCCCACTCCTATCCCCCAGCATATGTCTCTGCCTTCTATTTATCTCTTTGGCATCTCCTGCCCCAATATCGCAGGCCACATCTACCTGCCACTGCCATGTCTGGACTTCCTGCTCCATACTTAACAAGTGTTCTTTCATCCATCATCTTTTCCTTACTTCCTCTCTTCATCTTCATGGAGACCTAATTCTCTCCTGATCAGATAACCTCCTTGCCCCCTGCCTTTCCAGGACTGATTTCACTTTCTCTAATTCTTCCTTCTTATCCTAATGCTCCATCCACACTCACTGAGCCTACCTGAGCAATCATACTACTCCATGTCTCTCATTATTACTGTAATATCTTCCTCCATTATTATCAGTCAGCAATTTCTTCTTCAGGTTCAGGTAAACAAAATGGATTATTGTTATTTATCAATCTTCAGGACACTCTTAATACCTTAGTCACAGTCTCCCTCCTCATCAGTGTTTGTGTTCATGTATTTATTTTTTATAAATTAAAAAATAATTAAACTGAAATACAAAATGATAAAAGAAAAAAATTGCCATTGTGAAGTGACTTAGGATTTTCATATTAATTGACATGATGTGTATAATGAATATAGAAATAATATAGATTTTTGAAAACTACCATTTTCCCAGTAGATTTTGTGTGGTGACAGAGTATCGCAAATCACCTTAAAATGATCAATCAATTCTTGACAATGTTCTCCTGTGTGTGTTAAGAGAAGTCAATCTAAGATTGCAAAACTTCTTACAATCATGGAACTCTGTTCCTGTGTTTCACCAAGTAACAACACCCACAATTTGAAACAATTACTGAAGAACGTTTCCACAGCATCCAAAGGACACTCACACTGTCCTTGCATCTTCAGGCTTGTCATGGGAAACCACTCAGGCTCTATTTCATCTTCCCCCTTCCTTGCCACTGATGACCTCTACAAAATGTGCCTTCATTCCAGCAGGAGGAGATCTCAGGAGAACTCAAAAAACCTGCAGATCAATTCCCAACAATGAAAGGTATTACAGCCCTAGCCCTGCCATCTCTGGCCTACTTTATGAAGCTTTGGCTATTCCCAGGTTAAAGACCAATCCTAGTCAGGTGATACATTTCTTCTAATACTATATAATAAATACTATACACGTATTGTTTCCAAAGGTGCCCAGCTTTTCTTTGCTTCTTTGTCAGTTTTCTTTTATTTTCTGCTGTTCATTTTTTACTTCATTTCCTCCCTTCCTCCCCCATCACCATAAAGAAGGCTCTATTGAAGAGTGAATACACACATATACATATACATTTCTATAAACAAATATACCTCATACACATGTGTGTAAGACAGTACTGTTTATTTTCTTCTATCTTTCTTTGAAGGTTGATAGCATCTTCGTTCAAAATTCTAAATGTTTCCATGTTTCTCTAAATCAACTAGCTGATCTTTTCCTATAACATAGCAATATTCCAACCCATTCACATCATGAGATATTGTCTAAGAAAGTTTTTTCCCCCAATTTTCTGTATCCTTTGTATTCTTAGCTACACAGGTTTTATTGATGCAAGAAATTTTTAATTTAAAATAATTGAAATCATTCTTTTCACACTTCAACCATGTTCTCACCTGACAGTACAATTTGAAGTCTGATACTACTGAATCTACTTCCTCTGTCTTTCTCACATGTTTTTCTGAAGTTCCTGACCTTTTATACTCCCAAAAGTATAAATTAATTTCCTAACTCAGTAAAAAATATTTAAGCAATTTAATTGGGATGATATTGAATACATTAGGTGAAATTATCATTTAAAAGTTACACTGGCTTTATATGAACAATAAATATTTCAGTTATTTTGATCTGATTTTACACTTCTGTTGATATAGTTCCTGTGTCTTATTGGTGGCATATGCTCATAATTTTAAACTTTCTAGGTATTTCAAGTGGTCTAAAACAATATTAACATTACTGATACACAGTGTAGCTTCTCCATTTTTTACTGTTGATTAAACTTATCTTAAATTTAACTTTGACTTACATCACGATTACTATCCCTGCTTTTTGGACATACCAAACTCTACTCCTGCCCTTGATATTATCTTTGTGAGTATCTCTCATTTTAGGTTTCCTGAAATTAACAGGATTCATATTTTTAATCTGCTATCCACTTCTGTATTATGGGTAAGTACATCCCACTCACATTTTAAGCTACAATTATTTGGTGTGTTTTTTCCTTCTTTTATTCTGTACTATCCCTCTTGCTCTATGCACCCTTCACTCCTCTGATATACTTCTACCTCCTCCTTTGACCTCCTGTTCCTTAACCTAACCAACCCTCTAAAACTTTCTCTCATCCTCTCCCCTCACCATATCTTTTTGCCCTTCTATTTCTTTTTGAATTTAGAAGACTTTTATACCCTTCTGAATATTTGTTGTTCCCTCTTCAACCCATGGCCAATGACAGTGAAGTTCTACTACTACTCACTCTCTCCCCACTAGTTTCTTCTGTATCAATTTTTTTCCTTTCATGCTGTATTCACAGATTTTCTCTCTCTCTACAGTTTAATTTTTTCAGAATCAGTCCATCATACTCAACTCCACTTCAAACTATGCAAATAATGATGACAGTCAAAGGAATACTGCTGATATTTTCACACATATAATATTAAGAATTGACTGTATTGAGACCTTTATAATTGGTCTCTAATGCTTACCTTATATTTTTCTTGGATGTTATATGTCAGATTTTCCCTTGTGTTCTGGGGGTCTTGTCACAAAAAAAACAAAGTCTTTGAGTTCATTAAATGTCCTTTGTTTTTTCCCCATTCAGGAACATAGTTAACTTTGCTGGGTAAATTACCCTGGATTACAATCCCAGATCTTTTGCTTTATGCAAAATAGTATTCCCAGACCTACTATTCTCCAACATAGTAGCTTCTAGGTCTTGGGTAATCCTTATTATAGGTCCATGATATTTAAATTTTTTTTTTAAATTGTTACTTCCAATATTTTCTTCTTTACCTGGGAGCTTTGAAACTTGACTATGATATTCTTGTAAGTTTTACTCTGGTGGTTGTAAACTACCTGTGTCTTTTCTTTCCCGGAAATGAGATCAGGGACTCTATTCTCCTGTAAGTGCCCATACTCCACAGGGTCTCTGCCCCTTGCCACTGCACTCACCAGGTATGGGCTAGCTTCTTATCCCTGTAGACTCAGCCTGAATTGCATCTGGTCAGCTTGACTGATTGGCATCCCTTGCCAAGGGACAGTTCTTCAATCTTCTGCTCAACCACAGGTCCCCACACTGACTGCAAAATGAAAACTTCTAAGGCTGAGGCTGCTTCTCAACCCAACTGCCCACAAGATTTGGTGTTTGTAGATTCTGCAGTTTGCTTGCAGGTGTTTTCATTTCACTCAGGAGCAAATCTTCACCTGTGGAAGTTGGGTCTTTCCCGGAGTCTTCTCAAATTATCTTAGGAGGAGAACTGCTTTATTCCATGTTTAATTTCTGCTGCTTTTAGACAATTTTCTGTCCTTTTTATGCTGAAAATCTGGAGGACTTGAAACTTTTCTGACCTCTTCTGTCATCTTTCCTGAATCCTGAGTGTTTATATCATGAGGAAATTCTCATAATTTTGATGTTGATCCTTTCTAATATCTTCACTTACCTGTTTCCCACTGCTCCATTCCACCTGAAATGAGATGATAAATGGTCATCATACCTTAGGTCTTTCCATTACATACAAATATTCTACTTTCATATTCACGAACTCTTAAATAATGAAAAAGGTGGTTCAAAAGTTTTGCTCAAATGAGATCATTCAAGGAAAACTCCCCCTTTTTTCCCTTCTTATCTCACATCATTCAAATATCTCTCTTCCATCTTTTATTTCACCTTAATCTCTCATCCAGAAGTTGCTTCCCTCTTCTGGCCAAGCTGTATGTGGATTTTCAATACCTTCCCTTCCCTTATTCAGAAAACTATTCCTTTATCATCCTCACTCTAATTTTCAAACTCTGCCATGCTTGCTCTGTCTCTGCTGCTTACAGATATTGTCTTGTCCCCCATCGTAAAAACAAACAAAAAACCTCTACATGAGATTTTATCATCCTCCCCTAGTTAAATCTCACTGCTTCTTCTCAGCTGAACTTATAAAAGGCATCAAATCAATGTCTCCACCCCTTTTCCTCTCTATTGATTCTAAAACCCTCAGCAATGGGGCTTTTGATCTCATCATTTTTTGGCTGGCCTCTTGGAAGTTACTACTGATTTGTTTTTTATGTTACTCCCTCATTACATGTGAACATTATTTCTGACATTTGCTTTTTTTTTTTAAACAATCTTGAGCTCTAAACTCTATCACTTTCTAACTTCTCTCCTTGAGACATTAAGCAATGATATGAATCAAACATGTAATATCAAGTAAAATCTTTCATTTTTAGTCATTTTTTACAATAAGACTTGGAAAGAAAAAAGAAAAAGGAAGGAAGGATGGAGGGAAGAATGAAATAAGGAGAAGGAAAGAAGGAAGGAAGAAAAAAGGAAGTAAGAAAGAAGGAAGGAAGAAGGAAAGGGAATATGAAAGAAAGCAATAAAAATGGGAAGGAAGGGAGAAAGAAAAAACAAATTAAAGAAAGAAAGAAATAAAAGAATGAAGGAAAAGAGGGAGGGACAGAAACAGGAAAGGAAGGAAGGAAGTAATTACTAAATTCTCATTCTTTCTCCTCCACCCTTATCTCTGGTTTTTCTTTTGAAGCAATAATTTTATTCCTTCCTTTAATTGAAAGTCTGTTTTTTTCCATTAATATTTAAAGTCAACTTTGCATAATTTATTTTGGGATAAATGCTGAACTTGGCCTTGAAGATTATAAAATTCCAGTGACTGTTTTGCTTTCTCCCTGCTTGCTTTTGTGTAGTCAGCTCTTCCAGCACAAGTCCTTTCCCTTCTGCAGTAAATAGTTTCCAAATAGGCCCTGTACCATCATGGGAATCCCTCAAACATTGGTAACCTTCTCCAGATGAGCCGTGTGAATTCTTTGACTCTTCTCTCCAATATGGGGTGCTAGGGACTGCAAAAAGAGGGGCCTGCTCTCCACAATCTTCCTGCCAAAAGCAAGGTCCCAGCTCTACTCAATAGTGATATAAAAAGTCCCACACTTCTTATCCCTTCCCTTCTCTAGTCTCACACTTATCCTCCTGACCCCCAAAACTCAGTCCTTTAAGTAATAAAATAACTGAGTTTTCTCAGGACCCTGACAGGTAGAAAAATAGAGACATCAAGAGTTGATGTTAGGCATGGGAATCATGTAAAGGAAGGGTCAGAAGACCAACATGGTGGGCTGTTGAAGTGGAGGGCCAGAAGTGGTACACCAGTAATGGGGCCTTCTGCTATGGGCTTAGTGTGTTTGTTTGATGGAAGAATTTGCTTTCTTTTTGTTCTCCTATTATGGCTGGCCTGGGCCATCATTTTGTCACTTTCCTGATATTCTGGGATGGTGAGAAGAAGGTGAGCTTTGTTGTAACTTTTTCATTAGCCATCTTGAGTAAAGTCCCTGGAAAAATAAAAAAAGCCTTGTTTGAAAATACAGCATTCTGATTACGAATTCAACCACCGCCTTTTCAGCTTTCATTGGAATGACCTTGACTCATGCTTCCTAGTGTTGTTGGTTTGGGAGCAAGTTGTGCAGAAGGGACTTACATGAAAGTCCCTTACATGAAAGAGAAAGCTTTTCCATTTACATGGGAACAAAGCTGCTGATTCCTCTGTGACCCCATAACTCTTCTCAGCCCAGGAACTCCAGGAAAGTTCACTTAACATGGTGACATTCATCTCTCCTCCATTTTGGTTTCCACCTTCACTGAGGGTGTAGGCTTCCAAGCCTTCAAGGGATAGTACAGGATAGAGAGATGTTTGTGACTAGAAGGTGTGTCACCCTTGATGGTACACCCCTTTGGGTGGATATGTTTGCACTTGTATGTGTGTGTGTGTGTGCATATGTAGGTGTATGTGTACATGTGTTGATACACTCCTTTGACAGTCTGCCCAGAGGGGCTGTAGTGGCCAGGTTTAACCTCCTGACATTGGTCCAGGCCATAGGCCTGCAGAACCTGAGACCTTCAGTCTCCAAGCCTCACTTACTACCTTGTGAGGTTTTCTCAACTCTCCCTCCTGAAGTCAATGGTCCTTGTTGGAGACAAGATGAGTTCAGGGGCAGCTGCCTAGTTGGAGAAGAGATGCTGATAGTATAATAGAAACAATATAGTATAATGATAATAACCTATAGCTTAAGATCCAGTGGCCACAGAGGATTTTCCAGGTAGTCTAAGCCTGAAGGAGACCAGGGAAGGAACTCACATGGCTGCATCCACAGTATATTTGTAGCTTGGCAATGAAATTCAGAGTCCAGACTCCTCACTTCTGATCTATTCATGGTGAGAACTTGAATTTGCTCTGGTTGTTCCTAATCTACTACAGAGCTCCCTCTGCCTGCCAAGTCCAGTGGCACTTATAGGTTTAAATATATATATATATATGCATATGTATGCATATATATATATATATATATGATTTACGTTGTATGTGTCTCTTGGTGCATGTGTTGTGGAAGCTTGATGGATCCTGTGTTTCTTCTTCAGGTTGATGCTTCATGTCTCTTACTCTGCTGTACCATATCATGGCTGTAGTCTGCTCATCTATTTGTCCAATTGTTTGTCTACCTACCCAGCTGTCTCTTTGCTTGCTTTCGTGACTACATGTATGTCTGTCTGCCTACCTACCCATAAGTCTGCCTATGTGACTGCTTACCTGTATGTCTGTTTACCTACCTACTTGCCTACTCATCAGTCTACCTCTCTTTCTGTATGACTGCCTACCCTTCTGGCTGCCTGCCTATCATTTTGTTTGCCTCTATCTTTCTGCCTGCCTCTTTATCTCTCTCCCTGTCTGCCTACCTAGCCAATGAGCTACTGCCTTTCTGTTTCTCTTCCTACCTGTCTATCTATCTACCTGCTTGCCTACCCATCAGTATACCTGCTTATCCATTTGTCTGCCTAACCTCCTGGCTGGCTGCCTATGTGTCGTACTAAATGCTTTTTATGAGACCCTAAATTAATTTACATATTGAGGGACATTTCATCAAATTTCTGGAGGGCAATTAGACTAGAGTAGTTTAGACAAAATTACTTAAGAAGTAGGTATTCCAAATGAGGGAAGGATAAAGCAGCAAAAAAAAAAAAAAAAAAAGAAAAAGAGAATTATAGACCAATATCACTCAGATCACTATTACTCATGAAATGCAATCATTTAAAACAAAATATTAGGAAAAACTATAGCAATACAATTATTCAGCATGAACAGATGTAAGCATCATTCATCATCAGGAAAGGAAAAAATATATATATTTTATTTTTTTTATTTTTATTTTTTTTTGCTTTTTGCTGAGGCAATTGGGGTTAAGTGACTTGCCCAGGGTCACACAGCTAGGAAGTGTCTGAGACCAGATTTGAACTCAGGTCCTCCTGACTTCAGGGCTGGTGCTCTAACCACTGCGCCACCTAGCTGCCCCTAAAAATATATATTTTTTAAAAAGCTCCTAACCACATTATCAAACTAATAAATGTTTAAAAGTTGACATAATCCAATGCTCATATTAACAAAAAAAAAAAAAACCAAAACAAAAAAAAAACCTAATCTATATCCAAAAGAATGCATAGCCTTAGAAAGGTCACTTTTTAATATGCTAAAATGCATATCCATAAACACATATTTAAAAAAGTGAGAATTATTTACAGAGACCTAATACCAGAATCTTTTCAAATAAATGCAGAGGTAAAGTGATAACTGATGCCTTTCCAGTATACAATTTTGCATCTCTTCAGAAATATGGCTTAAGATGAAGAGAAAAGATCAAGAAATTAAATAAAAATTGGCAAAGGGAAGGCTACATTATCCTTATTTGCTGATAATGTGGTTTTTTTTGGAGCACTCCCAGAGAATCAGAAGAAAAAAAGGAACTGAGATAACTATATCTTAACTATAATATTTATATATTAAATAAACTTATAAAAATCAGCAGCATTTCTGTATAAAAGTAAAGGAAAAAACTGAGACTAATTTGAAAAAAAAACAAAACAAACCAGAAACCAAAATTTTATTCAAAATGACTATAAGATCAAAATCCATCTATTAAGACCATTACAGATGGATGACCACAATGACAAAATACTCATTAGGAAACAAGGATATTAATTGAAAGACTATTTACTCCGTATGTTTTGAGTTACACAAATATAAAAAGAGACATTATATTAAGTAAATGAATGTACAGAATGCATACCACACTAGTCATACCACCAGGGGTACATTTTATTCATCCAACAAAAGAACTCATTTGGAGGAACTAAAGTGCCAGGGTCTCAAGGAAACTGTGAAAAAGTAGGAATGGGTAGGGAGGAGGGGGAATAATGGCCCTTCTAGACTTCCAACTGTTTTTAAACACAGTTCCCACGGTTTCACTGCAGCCTTTATTCTGACCCCTGCAGAATGCCCTCGGTTTTGGGGCCTCTGCCCTCCTGTAGGTTCCAGGGAGCTGTTCCTGCACACGTACATCTCCATTCCAGCAGCTGTCAAGTCTCCTTTCCCCTGGAAGGATTCATACAACTCATCCTGGGAAAGGTTGGGGAAAACACATGGAAGGTCCTGGCTGACAGACTGGAGATGCTGAGTTGGAGGTGGTTCAGGCCAAAGCTTGTTTCTTGGGCTTTTGGCCTAAAAGTAGGCTGCTCCTATGACCTCTTAGTAACTTGCTACACACAATTCTGACAGGATGGGCATTGGTGGCTGTGTTAAAGGCCTTTCTGGTCCTCATATTCTTGTTTTTCATCTTTGGGAGACCTATTGCACACTGCACCTGATATTACCTTCACTAAAAGCACTTTTAGAAAATGTTTACACTGCGTGATATTTACATCTTATTTTCAAAGTTTTGTACTTGTCCTCTACCTATGGTTTCTTCTGTTCCTGAGGTCAGAGATATTTATATAGAATATTAAAATCAATTAAGTGGTTTAGGGTCCCCTAGAAGTCATTATCGTTCATTTGGTCAACTGTAAATTTTAAAGAATTATTTTCTTCAGTAAACTTTTGCATCTCCTTTTCCACTTGGCCAATTATAGTTTTGAAGGAATTTTTCCCTTCAGCAAATTGTTGTGTCTCTCCTTCCATTTGGCCAACTTTGATTTTTAAGGAATTCTTCTCATTGACTTTTTGTACTTTATTATTGGGCCTTCTGTATTTTCAACTTGTGTTTTTCTTTAACATTTTGTGTGTGTGTGTGTGTGTGTGTGATTTACCAAGGTATTGATTTGTTTTTCATTATTTTCTTGCATCATTCTCAGTTCTCTTCCCCATTTTCCCTCTATGTCTCTTACCTGATTTTCAAAATCCTCTTTGAGCTCTTCTAAAGCCTGAGATAAATTCATATTTTCCTGCAGGTTTTGGAAGTAGAAGCTTTGGACTTATTCCAAATGTCTGTTTTGATCTTCCTTGTTATCACAGTAATTTTCTTTCTTTCTTTCTTTCTTTCTTTCTTTCTTTCTTTTTTTTTTTTTTTTTGCTGAGGCAATTGAGGTTAAGTGACTTGCCCAGGGTCACACAGCTAGGGAATGTTAAGTGTCTGAGACTAGATTTGAACTCAGGTCTTCCTGACTTCAGGGCTGGTGCTCTATCCACTTCGCCACCTAGCTGCCCCCACAGTAATTTTCTATGGTAAGAATTGTTTGCTCATTTCCCCAGCCTATTATTTAACTTTTAACACTTTGTTAAAGTGTTGCTTTAACTTCCAAAGTACTTCCAAAGTAAAGGGTGCACTGTCCCAAGCTTCAGGAGTTTTGTGCAGGTGTTTTCAGAAATACTTCTGGGAACCTGGAAGTTTTCAGTCCTTCTAAACTGGTATGATCTTTTTTTCTATTATTATTAAAGCTTTTTATTTACAGAACATATGAGTAATTTTTCTACATTAACCTTTGCAAAATTTTCTGTTCCAAATTTTTCCCTCCTTCCCCCCCAACTCTTCCCCTAGATGGCAGGTAGTCCAATACATGTTAAATATATTAAAGTATATGATAAAATATGATACACATACAATATATGTATACATATCAATGCAGTTATCTTGCTGCACAAGAAAAATCAGATCTAGAAAGAGAGAAAAAAAAACCTGAGAAGGAAAACAAAATGCAGGGAAATATTCACAGAAAGCTTTAAAATGCTGTGTTGTGGTTCACACTCAGTTCCTTCAGGCCTCTCTCTAGATGGAGATGACTATCTTCATCGTTGAACAATAGGAACTGCTTTGAATCACCTCATTGTTAAAGAAAACCATGTCCATCAGAAGTGATCATCATTAAATGGTCAAAAGATATGAACAGACAAAAATTTTCAATTTTTGCAATTTTCAGATGCAAAAAAAAAGTGATAATCTGCACTGGAAAGGAAATGTTCTCACTAGGACAATGCCCTGTATTAGTGACATCATAAGTCTAAGCTATGTACTTCACTTTACCTTCAAGCTCTAAGATATCAAGGTCTTTTGATATGTTGACTGTCATGTAGTGCTTCAGCTTTTCCTTCCTGCTTTTTTGTCCTTTGAAAATGTAATACTCATGCCATGCTTGTATTTCTCCAAATTACCGATGAATATGGGAAAAACCCAAGGCATGTTCCCGGTCAGGCCTCTGGATCTTTCTCCTTTTTTCTATGAGAATCCTATGAAGGACTTTCTGAAAAGCCTTGCAAAAACTGAAGGAAATGCTGTCTGCAGACACACTGCCCTGACCGAGCAAGAGCAGTTCAATAGACCTGTCCAAAGTAGAAGATGGTTCACGTGGCATGACTACTTCCTTTAATGTCACATTCTAGAATTTTGTTAGAAAGGGAAACCCAGCTCTCTGGTCTACAATGTAGAGATTAGAGTCACTTCCTTTTTGCCCCATTTCTCTCTCTTTCTCTTTTGCTGAGGCAACTGGAGTTAAGTGACTTGCCCAAGGTCACACAGCTAAGAAGTGTTAAGTGTCTGAGACCAGATTTGAACTCAGGTCCTCCTGATTTCAGGGCTGGTGCTCTATCCACCATGCCACCTAGCTGCTTGCCCCATTTCTCTAAAGCTTCTGTCATTTTTGAGCCAGCTGCAGGTGGCTCAGCAAACCCACGCTCTAGTTCTTTCAGAACTGAAGAAATTGTTGTTCTTTTTATTCTGGAAAAAGTGAAAACAACTTGATAGTTTACAATCCTCAAGTATCAACTCTTTCTTGGATATTTTTGTCTGATTTTTGTTCCTCCTTAGCAGAGATAAGTCATATTAAATTTCTCATTCTTTTGCCAAGGATGATCACCTCCATACCCCAACAACTATCTTTACTTTTGGATCTGCTCAATAGAGAGTTGAAAAAGCCAACAATTTTATCGTTCTTGGTTTCAGTCAGTAGCTTCAATACCATCTGGGCTTTAATACCCCTGACATTAAAATTATGGGATGGTGCCTCATTATTATATTCACTTTTGTTACCTGCCATGGCTTCCATTTCTTTTTGGCATCTGTCTTATAAAAATGTAAGTTGTTTGGTGATTTCCCTAGACAGCCACATAAGTCACAAAATTACAAAATGTCAGAGTAGGAAAAGACCTCAGTAGGCTTCTTGGTCAATAACAAAAACACAATAGGATCACCCATCTCCTCAGACAAATTCCATTTTTGTTTTTCATAAATGAAGTCACTTTTGGTTATGCTTTTCAGAAGTCCAGATTTGAGATTTTCTCATTTCTCCTTAGCTGGCAACTTTTGTAGATATTTACACCAAAGGATCCATGGCATATCCTTCTTGACAGACTTTGAACTCTGACCACCCCAATTCTAGTCTACATATCTAACTCCGCCTGGCTTTATACTCCTGAATCACAGACTTTACCTGGAGTCATGATCTTGAATTTTTTAATATTTTGAGTACATATATAATTGGTCTTCCATATAATTGGTTTCCTTTGAAATCTTGAAAACTAATTTGTGTTGTGCATTTAAAAATCATGCTCTAGAAAAAAAAATATTGCTCGGGCAAGGGATCCATTGGCTTCAACAGATTGTCAAAGAGCCTACATGACAAAAAGAAATTAAGAACACCTGTTCTAGGAGGAAGTGGCTACTTCCTCACAATGTTCCAAGAATTTCTACTCTAGCAAAACAGTTGCCCCATATTAGTGGGTCTCAGATCTAGAAGAGAATGACTTTGTTGATAATTCCACATTTAGAAATGTGAAATTCTTATTAAGGCAAGTCAAGATTCACAGTTACAGAAATGAGGAAGACAAAGGCACAGATGAGAGAACAGGGCAGTTTTAGTGATGTGGGGGAAAAAAACTATGAATTGATTTTAGGCATAAAGTTTAATAACTTAATGCTTCAGATTTGTGATTTTTTTCTCCAAGATTGATACTTTCTCCACTGACACAAAACAACATTCCTTATACCTTCACAAATGTTTTGAGGAAGTTTCAGTGGCTGAAAAAATAATCATTTTGTATCCCAGATGATAATGAGCTATATTAACCTTTAGGTGCCAGGCCTATGGTTTGGATTGTCCCTAATCTACCTCCACATATAAACTCAGAGACATTCTAGCCTGGTAGGACACACTCACTTTTCACTGGTTTTGTTGCCATTAATGGTCATTCATCTACTGATTTGGATAACCTCATCTCCATCTCCTTTCCCTTGACTTCTTTCTAGATTCATATGCTGTGAAGCTTTTTCATTCCATTGGTTTTCATGATGCTCACCTTCCCTGATTCTCATTTTTTTTGTCTGCTCTTTGTCAATTCCTTTTTGTGACTCACAATCTATCTGCTTAAGTAGAAGTTTCCCCATGTCCTCAATCTTGGACCAGTTTACCTTTTTTTCTCAATACTTGCTCCCTTGCTATACTAACACATGTTCCATTATTTTACCTATATAAAAGAACACCAGATCTATGGATACAGTCTGGTAGTTTTTGTGAACTCCAATTTCATCCTGACAACTGTCTATTGGACACTTTCATTTGGATATTCAAGCCACATCTCAAATCAGCTATTTCCTGAATGAAATTTGTCATAGCTCCATCCTCACTCAAATCTCTAAATTTTCTGATTTCTGTGGAAGGAATCCTCATCCTTCTGAGCCCTCAATGCTCCTAGTCTTATGTTTCTCCTAAATCCCACTTTTCCTCTTCCCACCCATCTCTAATAAATTCCTATCAATGCTGCTTTAAGGTCTCTTAGTTCTATCCACCTCTCCTGATTCACCCAGTCACTAATGCTTTGTAGGCCCTGGTCACTCTGATCTTTGCTTACTATAATCACTTGCTAATTGGTTACTCTGCTTTGGACCTCTCCTCTTTCCAATCCAAACTCCACACAGATGGCAAAAGAACTTTCCTAAGGTTTAGATCTGAAAATCTCATTGCCTTCAGGAGAAAATAAAATTTTTGACCCTGGCTATAAGGCTCTCTAAACTTGGTTCCAATATACCTTTCCGATGTAATTCTCTATTTTTCTCCTTTGTTCACTCTATGTTCTAGCCAACCTGGAGTACTAGATCAGCATTTCACCTCCTGGCTCTGCGTTTTTTACTCAAAACACTCAGAAATACACACCATTCCTATAATGCATAGAGTAGATGGTGTTTATCATTATCATTAAGGGAAATTTTCATCTAAATGTGAGACAGTGCATATTCAGACACATAAGTATAAGGGGATTTGAAGAGGAGGACAGAAGTCATATCTAAGGGGACTTCCTGAAGGAGAGAGCACTTGAATTAATTTCTGACAGATGGAAACAAAGGAGTCCTCATTTTCCTATTGAGAAAATTGAGAGAGACATAAAGTGACTTGTCTAGGGTGACAGATTTGAACACAGATCTTTCTGACTCCAGTCCTAGCACTCCACTCATTGTTTCTTCTTGCTGCAAACATTGCCCCCTTAGTATATCTTTGTTAAATAAAATGGCATTGACTTTGATGTTTTTAACTAAGGTCACCAAAACATTCCCTTTTCCCTTCAAAAAACAATGGCTTCTTTTTGGTCAATATTCCTTTGATCTTGGTACAGCCCTCTTGAGAGCTTGTCCCTTGGATTCCATGAAATAGCCTCATCCTGCTTCTCATGTCACGTGTTCTTAGGATTTGCCATCAGAAACTCTTCTTTCTCTTTCCATATTACAGACTTCATGATAATGAGAAATAGAAAGCATTTCTATAGCACCCAGTGTGTGCCTTGTCACTCAGTCCTTCTATTTAGTTCTCACCTTTCTTTTGCATCTAAACATTGTCTCCTGTTGCACTTCTCAGATTTTTCAAAGTCTATGCCTAGCCCAATTTCACCCAGGATCCAATTGTGCATTTTTAATTCTTTGCTGCATCTGAATATACTTCCAATAATCAAATTCAATAATGAACTGGTCATTTCTACCAAACATTGCTTCTTCTGCAAAGTTTCCTATTTCTGTTGGTAAAACCACCAACATCTCTTTTGCAAATGACCATAACTTTAGACTGATCTTGGACTTCTCTCTCTTCTCTCTAGTGGAATCAGTGAGCAAGGAAGCTTTTCTTCCATGTCCACTGCCACATTCAAGGTTGGGCTTCATTTTAGGGTTTGCAAAGTTCTAGGAGAATGGGTTGTACTTATTCCCATTTTACAAACTGAGGCAGCCAGTGAGTAGATCATTTGTTTATTCTCACACAACCAGTATCTGAGGAGATAGGAATATTATCCCCATTTTTCACATGAGAAAACTGAGGCAGACAGAAGTTAAGTGATTTGCCAGAGTCCCTTAGTTCCTCAGGCATAGTTAATTCTCATCTTGATGAGTCTTAAGTCCAATACTCTATCCATGAGGTGTACATAGATATAGGTGTTTTGAGCACTGAAAGTCACCAGAGAGAAATGAGTCAATCTGTCATTATGACCTAAGACCCACTTGTGTTTGGGGGCATTGCTGGAAGTAAGGATGGGTAGAAATGCATCAACAATCATTCCTAACACTCTGGCTTCCTTCTTTAGGAGTCACATTTCCCCCCAAACATTAATCTATTTCCAGAGAAGAACTTTTCCTGAAGACACATCAGGGACCTGGATGGAAGAAATCAAACTAGTGTCTCTGAATCCCTCCTTCTTGGATTTTCTGACCAATCAGCACAGTAGAAGTTGCTTTTTGGACTCTTCCTGTGGATGTACATGGTCACTATGGTTGGGAATCTGCTCATTGTCCTGGCCATTACCTCTGACTCTCACCTCCACACTCCCATGTACCTCTTCATTGCTAACCTCTCATTCAATGACACGTGTTTCATTTCCACTTCCATTCCCAAGATGTTGGTGAATATCCATAGATAGAATAAAGCCATCTCCTATGCTGGATGTCTCATACAAATCTATTTTTTGTTTCTATTTACCACACTGGATAATTTCATCCTCGCCATGATGGCATATGACCGCTATATAGCCATCTGCTTTCCACTCCACTACTCCACAATCATGAGCCGCCGGCTCTGCCTACTGGTGTTTGTTGTAGCCTTCCTCATCACTCACTTTTATTCATTATTGCACACCCTTCTCCTTCATCACTTGTCTTTCTGTGCTGAAAATAGAATCTGTCACATTTTCTGTGAGATTTATGCCCTCCTCACCCTCTCCTGTTCTACTACCCACCTTAAGGAGATCATTATTTACACATTGGGAATAGTATTATTCCTCTCTCCCCTTTCATTTATCTTAGGTTCCTATATCCACATCCAACTTGGAGACTACAAAAAATCAGGTTCATTGCTATCTCCATATCTTCTTCATAAAATGAAAGCTATCCAAATGTGGGGCTTACTTGGGTTTTGTTTTCGTGCCCCTAGCACTCTCTTCCTAAAAACTCAATAAAAATTGTTCAAAAGAATTACCTAATTGTTCCAAAGTGGTCCTAGAGGATCAATGTTCAGTCAGGATTCTGGGCATAGAGTGGCAACATGGAGTCACTGAAAGAATTTGAGACTCAAATTGGGGGACTTTTAATAGTTTTCAGAATGAAAAGATGGTGATGAGAAAGGGGCAAAAGAGCTCAATCGCTCATTAGGATTAAGCCTGTTTGCTCCATGTCACCTCGGCAGGATGTCTCCAAAGGAGGCCCTGTGATCTCTGCTTTGGTCTGGGTTGTTCAATATGGTTTTTTTTGGTTGTTTTGTTTTGTTTTAATCAATAGCCTGGATCATGGTAAAACAGCATCCTAACCCCATCTATAGAAGACAGATCTGAGAGGGATATATAACACAGTGGATGATGATAATCAGAATCCAAACAAATCTTGAAAGGCTGGAGAAGGGACTGAATGTGAGATGAAATCACCTGGATTAATTTTATCTGTGAATCATTTATCCAGCACTTACTTTGGCCAAAACACCAGGCTCAGCATGGCATAACAAACATTAAGGTAAGATACCGCTGCTCTCAAGGAGTTTGCATTCTCATAGGTAGAGAAGACACCCAGAGAAGGTTTCAGCTGCATGGCAGATGGAAAGATCCCATGGTGCTCAGGGTGCAGCAGCAAAGCAGACAGTAAAGTCTCTTTAGTAAACAAGAGGTCTTCAGTGGGTGGGTAAAATTTATTTGAAAATTGAAGCCCTGTGACTCTGAGCCTCACTCCTTGAGTTAAGCCAGGTCTATCAACCCCTCACGGTTCAGAGGGATACTCTTGAGGGGCTGTGGGCTCTCTTTCTGAAGGTATCCATTCAAGTCAATATTCCATTGTGTCCCACATTGTCAGTGACAGATGATTAAAATCTGAGTTCCATTTGCCCAATTACCTTTTATAAATTGATATTTACTGTCAAAATATAGCAATAACAGAAGTACAAACATCTCTACTACCTTACATCTAAAGGCAGGGGTAGGATTCATTATCCCCCTATCATCTTGCTCACTAGAGAGATAACTCTGACAACTTTGTACATGGTGTGGAAACCATGTTCACTTCCATATTCACTTCCAAATGCAGCATACCCAGTGGATGAGTCCATATCTCAATTAATCATAGGTTCAGCCTTAAAGATCAATCCTCTAGACCCGCAGTTTGGCCTGCTTGGCCACTATATTGGGTCCAAAGTGCTCCACCAGACCATGGGTGTCTTCTCCTTATAATCTTCCAAAGCTTCCACGTCTCCTCCCCAGAAGTAGGAAAGAATGGGCACACCAGACACAGAAGCAAAGACAGACCATGGATTCTTGGCTTTATCTTGGTTCTAGATGAAAGAGGACCCTCTCTCACTTCTCTGTCCTGTGGGACCTCCTTGTGACCCAGTTTTATCACCATGAGGGAAGCAAAGGAGACCAGAATCCACTTGAATAAGTAAGTTAATCTTCCTGGGTTCTTTTTAGGGTTAAGTAAATTTCCCTTTCTTGTATATCTGAAGGCCCTTTTCTAATCTTAAGACTAAATAACTGGGGTGGTTTGAACTAAGAATAATCTAGGAAAATTTCTTACTCCCATCCCCCACCATGCATCACTCCCTTCTATTCATCTCTGCCTGGCATCTCCTGCCCCAATATCACAGACCAGACCTACCTGCCACTGCCATGTCTGGACTTCCTGCTCCATACTTAACAAGTGTGCTTTCATCCATAATCTTTTCCTTCTTTGCCCCCTACATCTTCTCTGATTTTCTCCTGATTAGATAACCTCCTTGTCCCCTTCCCTTCCAGGACTTATTTCACTTCCTCAATTCTCTCTTCTTACAGTAATATTCCCTTCACACTCACTGGGCCTGGAAAAACAATCACACTACTCCATGGCTCCCATTATCACTGTAGCATCTTCCTCCACTGCCATTAATCAGCAATCTCCAATTCAGGTTCAGGCAAACAAAAGGGATCACTGTTATTTATCAACCCTCAGGACTCCCAGTACCTCCCTCATAGTCTCTTTCGTCTTCAATGTTTGTGTTCATGTATCTATTTTTTGTAAATTTAAAAAAATTTAAACTGAAATACAAAATGAAAAAAGAAAAAAAATCTTTGTGAAGAAAATTATGATTTCCATGTTGATTGATATGATGTGATACTCAGAAGCCTACTCCTCTATCGTTCTCACTCTAATTTTCAGTCTTTCCCAAGATGGCTCTATCCCTGCCGCCTATGAGAAACACTCATCTCCTCCATGCTAAAAACAAATAAACCAAAAATCTCTACACGAGGCCTTATCATCCCTTCTATTTATAGCCTTAAATTTCACTGTCTCTTCTCAGCTGAATTTGTAAAAGGCATGTGATCAGTGCTTCTTTTCCTCTTACTTGATTTGAAAACCCTCTGCAATGTGGCTTTTCATCTCATCATTTCCTGGCTGGCCTCTTGATATTTACAACTGATCTCTTTTTAAATAATATTTTAGGTTATTCCCCAATCAAATGTGAATATTATTTTTGGCATTTGCTTTTTTAAAGACGTTGAATTGCAAACTCTCTCACTCTCTAACTTCCCTTCTCCTTGAGACAGTATGTAATCAGATATGGATTACGCATGTTTTATCAAGTAAAATCTTTCATTATTAGTCATTTTGTACAATAAGACTTGGAACAAAAGAAGAAAGAGGAAGGAAGGAGGGAGGCAAGAATGTAAATAGGAGGAGGAAGAAAAGAAAAAAAGAAAAGCAGGAAGGAAGAAAAAAGGAAGGAAGGAGGAAAGAGAAGAAAAAGGAAGCAACAAAGGGAAGGATGGAAGAAAGAAAGAAAGAAAAAGAAAGAAAGAGCAGGAAAGAGGAAGGCAAAAAAAGGAATGAAGGAAGCAGGAAAAAAGGAAGCAGGGAGGGAGGAAGGAAGAAAGCAAGGAAGGAAGAGAAGAAGGGAAGGAAGAAAGAAAAAGAAAGAGAGAAAGAAAGAGAAGGAAAGGGAAGGAAGAAAAAAGGGAATGAAGGAAGCAGGAAAAAAAGGAAGCAGGGAGGGAGGAAGAAAGCAAGGACGAAGAGCAGAAGGGAAGAAAGAATGAAGGGAAGGAGGAATGGAGGTAGAGAAGGAGGATGGAAGGAAAGAAGGAAGAGAACAAGGGAAGAGGGTATGGAGGGATGAAGGGCAGGAGGGAACAAAAGGAGGAAGGAAGGGAAGGAAGTGAGAGGAAGGAAGGAAGGAAAAAAGGGAGAGAAGGGAGAAAGCAAGAAAGTAAAAAAGGAAGCAAGCAAGAAAAAGAAGGAAGAAAAAAGACAGCAAGAAGGAGATTAAGGGAAGAATGGAGGGAGGGAGGAAAAAAGGAGGGAAGGAAAAAAGGAGAGACGGAAAAAAGGGAAGGAACTAAGAAAGGAGCAAGATCAGTGTTTCCTTGTGTCAAGAGCTATGCAAAGATACATTTGGGTTAGAAGCCCCATCTGGTCAATGCAGTCAAATTGATCAAAAGAAACATTTCTACCCAATAATTCATACTGACTTCTTGAATAAGATGAGCTACATCCTTGGCACAGTGCCTGGGAGATAATAAGTAATTAATAAATTCTGCTTCATTCCCCCTCCCCCTGGCTTTTCTTTTGAAGCAATAATTCTTATACCTTCCTTTTATTGAAAGTCTATCTTTTCTACTGATATTTAAACTCACCTTTACAGAGTTTATTTTGGGGAAAATGCCAAACTTGGCCTATAAGACTATAAAATTTCAGTGATTTCTTTTCTTTCTCTCTGCTGGCTTTCCTGTATTCAACTCCTCCAGCAGAAGTCCTTTTCCTTCTCCAATAAAAAGTGTACAAATAGGCCCTGTGCCATCATGTGAATCCCTCAAACAGGGATGCCCTTCCTCTCCAGAGGAGTTCAGTGAATTCTTAGGCACATCTCTACTATGGGATGCTATGGACTGAAAAAGAAGGGCCTACTCTCTATAACCTTCCTGCCAAAATCAAGGTCCCAACTCTATTCAATAGAAACATAAAATATCCAGTGCTTCTTATCCATTCCCTTCTCTGGTCTCACACTTTTCATCTTGACCCTTAAACTCAGTCCCCTAAGTAATAAAAGAACTGAGTTCCCTTGGGACCCTGACAGTGGAGACATCAAGACCTGATGTCAGACCTGGGCATAATCACATAGATCAGAAAACCAGCATGGTGGGCTGTGTAAATGTTTTACAAGGTTTTACAAGAGTGAATGATGAAAACTATCATTGCATGTATTTTGAAAAATAACAAGATTCCATTTTTTTTAAAAAAAAGAAATTAGTAGGCATTGGGTTCCCTTCCTGGAGTTTACCAAAGTCTGCAGACCCACTTGAGCAGTATATAGTGGGTGCAGCTTCTTTTCCAGGCATTGGTTGCACAGGGCATCCTTCCACCTCAGGCATTCTAAGCTTCTGAAGAGTGGCTAATCATCCTGAGGCCAGTTTGTACACCTGAAGAATGTTTGACCTCGGGGAAAAATTGGTAGAGCAAGTATAAACACCTCCCAAGGAATGTGTGAACTCCTGTTGTGAGTAATCAGAACATGTGTGAACTCCTAGGACAGGTCTGGACACTCTACACTATTCATGTATTCTCCTGGTTCTAGCCACATGGCCTACTCTTATTCTTGGGTTTTCTCCTCATGTAAATGGCTACTTTTTGTTGCAGGACTACTCCTTATATTCACATGATTAATTGCTTTAAAACCTAGAACATTAAGAAAGAATCCTACATTGAAAGGTGTGAACCCAATCCCTAGACATTTAGTCCCACCCCCTGCAGAGGGGCCTGTATAAAATCCTTTTGCTTGGTCCCCCTCAATACAACTACTTTAACCACAGTAGAGCAGAACATTTGAAAGTTTTTCAATTCAACAATTAGAGCCAAACTCCCCAGGAAGGTAAGTCTGAGTCAAAAATTAAAGGAGATTAAAGGAGTTAATTTGGAATTCTAGGACTGAGGTATCCCAGTAAGAGCTAGAGTTTGAGTTCTGAAGGACTCTTATCACCTATTTTCAACCCAGAAAATCAAGGAAGTAGGGGATTCTCATAGAAACCACCAAAGGTCTTCCTAGGGAATTTCAAATGCTCCCAAGTTTTGAATTATAAGAAATATGAAACTTTTCCAACAGGCAGTTTTCAAAAGGGACGGTTGCTTTGTGTTGTTAACTAGACAGGGGATGCTAAAGGGACAAGTTGAAAGATAAAGGAAGGAAGCCTCTGCCAAAGTTCTCCAGTCAAAAACCAAAGAGTATGGTAGCTATTCTGGCATAGAGAGTCCAAGGGAGGATGAATGCTTAGAGAGGGAGTCACTGGACCTAAGAGAAGAGAGACTTACAAAAGATTCAGGAGGCATTTCTACTGGATGAAAGCAGTTTGAATGTTTCTTTCCATTATGAACACTGTATAGACTGTTAGGAGGTCAAGTTCTCTAAGTGGGGACCACAGCAAAGTATAGAGACAGGTTTCAGAGCCTGATATATCTATCTTGACCATTAGGTCTCGACCACATTTTGCTTGGATGGACCTTAGGGGAGAAATAAAAGGACCTGGGATTTGTAATTCAAGTCATGGGGCATACGAAGCCGAGTATTGGGCCTATTTTTCTGCTACTGTTTTTCAAGTCTTCTAGGATAAGGAGGGAGGCAGAGACCCAGGCATGAAAGGATGTTTGGTTTGGGATGATTTCAGAACAATGAACCATATCAGACCTTGTTTGTTTCTCCATTGAAAGGACATTGTACAGATCTTACTTAGATTTGTGATTCCCAAGGCCAGAGAGCCATCCAAATCTCATTAGGGAACAAGAAGAGTAATGCAGGGCAGATATCAGGAGGAGCAGGTCATGAACCCTAACCTGAAGATTTCAGAGGCTTTTGGGAAATCAAGAAATTGTGGTAAGCAATGGCTCTTCCCATGCCATTCACACCTGTCATGTCTTGTAATATTTCTTCTCTGCCTAAACTTTCTCAATTTCTGCCCAACCTTCTTTGCATTGATTTCCCTTGCAGACAGCTCCATACAAGAGCAACAACAGATCCAACTCACCAGAGAGTCCACGCCCACACCTGAGAAGGATGAGAATGAATGTAGTACAAAGAGAAAGCCAGAATTGGATAAAGAAGAAAGAGTCTTGAAGAAGCGTCGGGTCAGCAAACCCCTCCTAGACTGTCTTTGGGCTCAATTTAAGTTGAATAAATATGTCAGGCCGGGGGATATCGACAGGCTTTCCTTTGAGCACAACCTAACCTGTGCATAGGTGAGGAAAAGCTCAGTCATTAATTCCAATAGTTTTGCTTCCGGAACAACTGTCAGTACCACATTTATCGGAAAGGGCATAAATCAATTGCTATGTGAACAACCTTCTCTAACCATCACTAGCTCATATATGTCATCACCCATTTTTAGATTGTAAACTCTTTTGAGAAAAAGAGAGTGATCCTTCTGTGAGAAGTGTGGGCAAAGCAATTAGGAAAAAAGGAGCTATGTACTATTATAAGCAAAACATGATTCTCAGTGGTTCAGTGATCCAAAGCAATCCCAATAGATTTGGACAGAAAATGCCCTCTGAATCTGGAAGAAAGAACAATGGAGATTAATGTCAATCAACATATACTATCTTCACTTCTCTTTTCTGTTTTTTTTTTCCTCTCCATCCTTTTCCCTTTTGGTCAGATTTTTCTCTCCCAATGTGTATTGAAATAAATGATTATTTAAAAGAGCAAAGAATGAGAGTATAGAACTATGGAGAGCAGACAGTAGGAGTCACCACTAGTGAAAATGAGACTGTCTTGGGAGAAACTTTTGTTTCTTCAGCTCATTCCAGGGAGAAAAACCAATAAAAATCCCTCAAACCCTTCTCCTTCCCTTTTTGATTTAAAATGTTTTACTTTCCCCTGGCCCTGGGGACTATGAACTTTTGTTCCAAATGTTTGTTTTGGATTTTCAGCCAGCAGATATGTAAATGTATAAAATAAGTGAATGGCAGAAATCCAAAGATTTGTGTTGCACTTTTGTTAATATTGTCGATTTAGGAGATGGGAGTTGGGAGGAGATGGTGAATGGTCATGCCTTTCCAAAAAACTAAAGACATCTTGTGGAACTAAGCTTGGCTGGGCCCATGGAAGTCATTGCTGAGAGCTTTTATGGCACATGGGGAAGGGGCTGATATGAGACTGTTTTAAGTTTGGCAAACAATCCAGAACCTTGATATCTAGACATGAACATTTAATGTTGGTGTACTATTGAAGTGGCAAAGAAGTAAAATATCAGTAATTTTTACTTTCATAAATATAAAACATACATATTAATATTATATCAATACATGCTATAGATGCATTATATCTATCTATATCTATACATATCTATATCTATGTATTAATATATGCATATTTGGATATAGAGGTTTTGGGGAGGAAAGCATGAATGAAAGGAGAAATTATTTGTTAGGAATGTTTATGAAAGACAGTGAGCTAAGTAATCACTTAAATGATTGGAGAGGAAGTGAGCTGCCCATTCATATGCAAGATCTTTCTTGGCTCAGGGGAAAGTCATAAGGTACTTCTCATTGTCAGCTACTTTTTTTGTTTATTTACTTTCCCCCTTTTTCTCCATCATAAGCACTATGAAGATGGGGAACCTGTTGTACTTCTCATATTTTCAGTGCCTCGAAGAATGTCCTACATGAGAGTGGTGTGACTTGGAATATAGTAATTCCTGAAAGCTGATAGTTTCTTCTGTTAATGATGATAATAATGGAAGAATTCACGGGTTACTTTAATTCCTGTTTTCATTTCTTTCCTACAGGTTAAACAGCGGTTCTGTAAACACAGAGAGAAATTTGATGAAGAAATGTCCTGTGAGGGCAATGATTGTCAGAATAAATGAATCCAGTCAAATGTGTAAATATTGGTTTATATCTGCTTCCACAAATCATAAGATTACGAGGAAAAAGAATGTTAACAATGAAGAATAAATAAAGTTAACTCAAAAAGATTTTTAGAGAAAGAGTGCATTCTGATCTATTTTCTTTTTTTTGAAATGTGGGATGCCCAAAGTTAGAGAATCCTCCCCAAAATTTTATGGGGACTATTTGTGTCCTATCTGCAGCAGAGCATTCCAAGCTCTTATTGGTGTGATCAGCCACAGTCAGACACACTAACTTGATTTTAATATAATGATGTCTTTCGAGAAATAAAGACAACAACCAACCATTTTCACTGAGACTCCAGTGTCTGGGGTGCCATGCCATCTCCTTGACTTTCAAATACATCATACATGCCTAGGATAGTCATCCTATGAGATAGCCTAAAGGCCTGTGTAAGGTAGAGTTCATCTCTAATATTAAGTGTGTTATGTATACTAGAATCTTGCCAAATGACGCCTTCTCTAAATACATAGGAATTGAACTGATAGTTTCATGGTTAGATGTAACATCCATTCACTATAAGGTCTATCTACTGTATCTAACCTAAGAACACATAGAGAGTAGACTTGAAAAAGTAGTTGCTGAGTTGGTGCAGGTGCTTTTTCCCCACCAATTTTTCCTCACTAACCTGTTTGCCCTTTTCACCCTACCCTTCCTTCACCCCTCTGTTTTACTTCTACCAGATACCTTGGCCTCCTGTTCTTTAACCTACCCACCCCTCTAAGACTTCCTCCTTTATTCTTTCTCCCACCACATCCCCTTGCCCCATTTCTTTCTGAATTTAGAAGAGTTTTATAACCTTCTGAATATGTTGTTCTTTTTTAACCCATGGCCAATGAGAGTAAAGTTCTAGCAATACTCACTCTCCCTCCTCTAGTTTTTTCTGTATCAATTTTTCCTTTCATACCTTATTTATATTAGATTTTTATTTCTCTCTACAATTTTATTATTTTTTTTTAGAATCAACATATCATAATCAGAGGCTCAACCCACACATTTCTTTCAAACTACCCAAATAAGGACAGCCAGAAGAACACTGATAATATTTTCATAAATACAATGTTAGCAATTGACCTTATGGAATCCTTTAAACTTGGTCTTTAATGCTTACCTTATCTTTTTCTTGGATATTATGTGTCAGATATTCCCTTGTGTTCTGGGCTTTTTTCACAAAAAATGAAAGGCTTTGAATTGTTTCAATGTCCTTTGTTTATTCCCCATTCAGGAACATAGTTAACTTTGCAGGAAATTACTCTTGATTGCCGCTCCAAGTTTTTTACTCTATGAAAAGTAGTATTTCCAGACCTACTGTTCTTCAACATAGGAGCTGCTAAATCTTAGGTAATCCTAATTGTAAATCCATGACATTTAAATGGTTATTTTTTAAATTGTTGCTTCCAATAATTTCTTCTTAACCTGTGAGCTTTGAAACATGCTTATGATATAACTAAGTTTTACTCCTGAGATTTCTTTCAGGGGATGATTGGTAGGATTTTTTTTTCTATTTCTACTTTGCTTTCTTGTTCTTAACCTTTGGGGCAAACTTCCTTGATTATTTCTTGTAATATATCAACATTCTTTTTTAAAAATCCTAATTCTTAGATAATCTGACTATTCTTATGCTATTTCTCCTCAATCTGTTCTCCAGATTG
>JAJPUD010006829.1:72170-120405 GCA_023553655.1 Myrmecobius fasciatus
GGTAGAATAGAGGGAAGGAAGAACTGAGGGAGAAAAGTAGAGAAGAAAATGAGACAGGAAGGAAGAAAATTATGAAAGAAGGAAGAATGAAGGGAAGAAGGGAAGGAGGGATAGAAGAAGGAAAAAAGAAAGGAAAGAAAAAAAGGAAGGAAGTAAAAAGAAGCAAGATCAGTGTTTCCTTGTGCCAAGAGCTACACAAAGATATGTTTGAATTGGCAGAGTAATCAGGTCAATGCCGGCAAACTGATCAAAAGAAACATTTCCACCCAAAGATTCACACTGCTTTCTTGAATCAGATGAGACACATCCTTGGTTGTATAAGGTCAAAATACGTTCATGATTTAAACATAAAGAATGATATCATAAGCAAATTAGAAGAACATAGCATAATTTATCTCTTAGATCTGTGAAGAAGGAAGGAACTTGTGACCAAAGTAGAACTGGAACTCATAATTGAACACCACGTAGATAATTTTGATTATATTAAGTTAAAAGGTTTTTGTACAAATAAACCTAATGCAAAGTAGGTAAGAAGAGAAGCAATAATTTGGGAAAACATTTTTACCTTTAAGGGTTCTGATAAAGGACTCATTTCTAAAACATATAGAGAATTGATTCAAATTTATAAGAATAGAAGCCATTCTCCAATTGATAAATGGTCAAAGGATAGGAACAGGCAATTTTTAGATGAAGAAATTAAAACTATTTCTAATCATAGGAAAAGGTACTCTAAATCAGTTGATCAGAAATGCAAATTAAGAAAACTCTGAGATACCACTACACACCTCTCAGATTGGCTAAGATGACAGCAAAAGATAATGACGAATGTTGGAGAGGATGTGAGAAAACTGGGACACTGATACAACATTGGTGGAACTGCGAATAGATCCAGCCATTCTGGACAGCAATTTGGAACTATGCCTAGTTATCTAACTGAGCATACTCTTTGACCCAGCAGTGTTTCTATTGGGCTTATATCCCAAAGAGATCTTAATGGAACGACAAGGCCCCACATGTGAAAAAATGTTTGTGGTAGTCCTTTTCTAGTGGCAAGAAACTGGAAACTGAGTGGATGCCCATCAATTGGAGAATGGCTGAAAAAATGATGGTATATGAATATTATGGAATATTACAGTTCTATAAGGAACATTCAGCAGGATGATTTTAGAGGGTCTGGAGAGACTTATAAGAACTGATGAAGTGAAATGAGCAGAACCAGGAGATCATTGTTCAAAGCAATAACAATATAATACAATGATCAAGTCTGAAGGATGTGACTCTAACAATAAAATGATTGAGGCCAGTTTTAATGATCTCTTGATGAAGATTGCCATCAACACCCAGAGAGAGGACTGTGGGAACTGAATGTGGATCATAACATAACATTCTTACTCCTTATGTTGTTGCTCTTTACCTTTTTCTTTTCTTATTCATTTTCTTTCCTTTTTGATCTGCTCTTTCTTGTGCAACAAGATAATTGCACAACTATGTTTATATATGTATATATATATAGAGAGAGAGCATTTAACATATGTTTTAACATGTATAACACAGATTACTTGCCTTCTAGGGGAGGGAGGTAGGGGAAGGAGGGGAAAATTTGGAGCACAGAGCTATATAAGGATCAATGTTGAAAAATTATCCGTGCATGTGTTTTGAAAATAAAAAGCTTTAATTAAAAAAACGAGAAGTAAGGAAGGAAGTCAAGGGAGGAATGAATAAAAGAGGGATGCAAGAAAGAAAGAAATGGAGGAAGGGAGAGGGAGAGAAAGAGAGGAAGAAAGAAAGAAAGAAAGAAAGAAAAGAGCAAAGAAAGAAAAAGGGACAAACTAAAAAAGGGAGGAGAGAAGAAAGGATGAAAGACTAGAAGGGAAGGAAGGAAGGAAGAAAGAGTAGAAGGGAAGAAGGGAGGTAGGGAAGAAGGAAAAAAGGGGAAGGAAAAAAAAAGTAACAAGGTCAGTGTTTCCTTGTGTCAAGAATTATGCAAAGATACATTTGGGTTCAGAGAACAATCTGGTCAATGCAGTCAAATTGCTCCAAAGAAACATTTCCACCCAATAATTCCCACTGCTTCCTTGAATCACATGAGATAAGTCCTTGCTATGGTGCCAGGGATATCCTAAGTAATTAATAAATTCTTGTTTCTTCTCCTCCTCCCTCTACCTCTTGTTTTTCTTTTAAAGCCATAATTCTTGTTCCTTCCTTTTCTTGAAAGTCTATCTTTTTCACTGATATTTAAAGTCACCTTTATTGAATTTATTTTGGGATAAAAGCCAAAATTGGCCTTAAAAATTAGAAAATTCTAGCGTTTCCTTTGCTTCCTTCCTGCTTGCTTTCCTGTAGTCAGCACTTCCAGCACCAGTCTTTTCCATTCTGCAGTAAATAGGGTCCTAAGAGGCACTGTGCCATCATGTGAATCTTTTAAACATGGATGCCCTTCCTCTCCAGATAATTTGAGTGAATTCTTGGATTCTTCTCCAATATGGGGTGCTATGGACTCCAAAAAGAGGGGCCTATTCTCTACAACCTTTCTGCCAAAAGCAAAGTTGCAACTCTATTCAGTAGTGATATAAAAGTCCCAAATTTCATGTCCCTTCCCTTCTCCAGTCTGACACTTCATCTTGACCCCCAAAACTCCATCCCTTAAGTAATAGAAGTTTATCATCATTACATATGATGCTAACTGATAGTTTTAAATAGATGGTACTGACTTTTAAAGAAAAGTCCTTTTATTCCTATACTCTTTAACGTTTTTATTAGGAATGGATGTTGGATTTTATAAAATGCTTTTTCTTCATCTATTGAGATAATCGTGTTTTTTGTTAATTTGGTTACTGATATAGTCAATTATGCTAATAGTTTTTCTAATATTGAACCATCCCTGCATTCCTGCTGTAAGTCCTGCTTGGTTGTGGTGTATTATCCTGGGGATGATTTTCTGTATCTCTTTGCTAATATTTTATTTAAGATTATTGCATCAATATTCATTAGGGAGATTGGTGAGCCACTGGACAAACCATACAAATGAAGTAGGCTTCTAGGTTGGGTCACATTTTCCAATTAATGCTCTGGTTTGTCTCATACTTGTCAACTCCTATATCACCAGAACCACCTTCTGAGCAGGACTGTTTCTCGTTGCGGTTGTACTTATAAGTACTGCAAACCTAAGTGAATTTCCCTTAGTCTATGGCCCCAAATTGACTTGTGCTTGGTGTTAATGTGACACTGAGATATGGAAATAAAGACATTGGAGTGGAAAACCAATTTTGAAAGTGATCTAAACAATGAAGCAAGTACTCCTTTGAAATCTGTTCTCTCCTGATTCCTTGGGAATCAATAGCTCAAAAGGCAAATCAGTGTTTGTATTAGAACATCAGAGATTGGGGCAGCTAGGTGGCACAGTGGTTCGAGCACCAGCCCTGAAGTCAGGAGGACCTGAGTTCAAATCTGGTCTCAGACACTTCCTAGTTGTGTGACCCTGGGCAAGTCACTTAACCCCAATTGCCTAAGCAAAAAAAAAAAAAAAAAAAAGAACATCAGAGATTTAGAGACAGAAGGGGTCTCAGAACCACCTAAGCAGATGCTCTTATTTTATAGCATAGAGGGAAAAAGGAGGAAGAAGAAAAGGAGAACAAGGAAAAATAGGAGAAGGAGCAGAAGACAAAGAGAGGAGAAAAAGACAGAAGAAAGAAAGAGAAAGAAGGGGAGGAGAAGAAGAGGCATTTTTTAAAAAGTAAAATACACAGAGGAGAGAGAAGGATATTTAGAAAGGGACAGAGACGATGAAGATGTATTTCTTACTTTTTAAAAAAATTTAATACTCAAAAATATATAATAGGAGTCCATATTTCAAGTAGGACCCTTTTCCTATTGTTCATATATTTAAATATTCATGTGATTGATGTTGGCCAAGCTTGATAATAAAGAAAATTATATGAATATGTATATATTTATTTATAGGAAAGAAAAAATCATTGCTATTTAGCTTCCTTTGCAATTTTAATAGTATACCAGCATTAACTTTTAAGTCTAGATATCTAGGTTGTGGATTGTTTGCCTAACTTAAAACAGTCTAAGAATAGCCCCTTCCCCACCTGCCATAAAAGCTCTCAGCAATGAATTCCATGGGCCCAGCCAAGCTTAGTTCCACAGAATGTCTTTAGTTTTTTGGAAAGGCATGTCTATTCACCACCTCATGCCCCCTTCCATCCCCTGAATTGACAAACATTAACGAAAGTGCAACATAAATCTTTGGATTTCTACCATTTAATCATTTTATACATTTACATGTCTGCACGCTGAAAAACCAAAGCAGACATTTGGACAAAAGTTCATAGTCCCCAATGCCAGGGGGAAGTATAACATTTTAAATCAAAAAGGCAAGGGGAGAGATTGAGGGGTTTTTATTGTTCTTTTCCCCTAGAATGACCTTAAGAAACAGGTTTCTCCCAAGACAGTTTCATTCCCTCCAGTGATGACTTCTACTATCTACTCTCCATGGTTCTATACTCCCATACTTTGCTCTTTTAAAATTTATTTATTTTAATACACATTGCTTTATGAATCATGTTGGGAGAGAAAAAAAATCAGACCAAAAGGAAAAGCCATGGAAAAGGAAAAAAAAAAAACAGAAAAGGGAAGAGAAGATAGCATATGTTGATTGACATTAATCTCCATTGTTCGTTCTTTCTTTTTTTTTTTTTCTGGATTCAGATGGCATTTTCTGTCCAAAGGGATTGCTTTGGATTACTGAATCATTGGGAATCATGTTTTACTCAAAAGGATCACTCTCGTTTCTCAAAAAAGCTTACCATCTAAAAGGGCACATATGGGGCAGTGAGGATTAGAGGATGTTGTTTTGGCCTGGGAAGACTAATCATACAATAATGTTCAGAATAAACGAACTCAGTAAAATTTGTAAAAATTGGTATATATGTGCTTCAATAAATCATCAGAGTGTAAGGAAGAAGAATGAAAACAATGAAGAATAAATGAAGATGACTCCCAAAGATTTTTAGACAAAGACTACATTCTGATTTATTTCAATTTTTCTGAAACGTGGATGTGCAAAGTTAGAGAATCCACCCCAAATGTTCATGGGGACTATCTCTGTCCTATCTGTGACAGAGCAATCCAAGCTCATATTGGTGTGATCAGCCACAGTCAGACACAATAACTTGACCTAACAAAGTTTTCCCTTGAGAATGAAATACAACAACCAATCATTTTCACTGAGACTCCAATGTGTCAGATGTCATGCGAACTTTTTGGTTTTTAAATATATCATATATCCTAGAATAGTCATATAGGAGAAACTTTCAAGGCACATGTATGGTAGAATTAATCTCTTTGATCTTAGGTGTATTATACATCCCCAGTCTTGTGAAATGAGCTTTTCCCAAAATACACGGGAATAGTAGAACTGATAGTTTCATCTCTAGCTGTTAACATCCATAGTAAGATCAACCTACTGGATCTATCCTAAGAATACACAAATAGTGGACTTGAAAAGGTAGTCACTGAGGTGATGTGGCTATTTTGTCATCCTCTGTTCTAATCTTGGTTTCTAATGAGAAGTTGAGTTTCATGGAATGAGCTTTGTTCTGCCATTGAAAATCCCAGATTTCCTCTGATCTGAATCTGGCCATCTCAAGTGACCATTGCCATGCCTCTTAACTAGTTTGGATATCAATTTCCCCATTTTCAAATTAGCATAATGATGCTTTTGCTCCTTCCGTTACCAGGCTGCTATGAATAAAGTATTTTGTAGAGTATAAAACTATAGAAAGGTAGAGTCTATATTTGGCATGGAAAAATGACCCCATAACTAGCATCGATATGCATCCATCATTCTATTTGTAAGTCTCTTCAATCTTTTCCATTTTTAATGCATCCTTACAATATAAAAATGATAGTTCATGTAAGTCCAGGCTTTTTTGAAATTAGCTTGCTCATCATTTCTTCTTCTTCTTCTTCTTCTTTTTTAAATTAAAGCCTTTTATTTTTCAAAACCACATGTGTGGACAATTCTTCAACATTAGCCCTTGCAAAACTTTGTGTTCCAATTTTCTCTCCCTTCCCCCACGCCCTCCACTAGATGGCAAGTAGTCCAATATATGTTAAACATGGTAGAAATATGTTAAACCTAATATATGCATACATATTTATAGAATTATTGTGCTGCACAAGAAAAATCAAATCAAACCAATAAAAGAGAAGCAGTATATATAGGATACTATAATATGTTGATATAAATATATATATTGCACAGTTTGATTACATATATATATATAGTACGGTTTGATCATTTTTTGAGCTTAGTTCCAAATTACTCTCCAGAATGGCTGGATCCATTCATAATTCCACCAACAATGTATTACTGTCCCAGTTTTCCCACATCCCCTCCAACATTCGTTATTATCTTTTCCTGTCACCTTAGCCAATCTGACAGGTATGTAGTAGTATCTCAGAGTTGTCTTAATTTGCATTTCTCCTTTAGCTGCTCATCAATTCTTACAGGACAATAGTATTCCATTATATTAATATACCATAATTTATTCAGCCATTCCCCAATTAATGGACATCCATTCAATTTCCAATTCCTTGCCACCACAAAAATAGTAGTTATAAACATGTGGGTCCTTTCCCCTCTTTTAGGATCTCTTTGGGTTACAGACCCAGTAGTGATGCAGCTGAATCAAAGGGTAAACAAAGTTTTATAGCCTTTTGGGCATGGCTCTAAATTGCTCTCCAGACTAATTAGATTATTTCACAATTCTATTAACAAGGCATCAGTTTCCCAGACTTCCCACATCTCCTACAACATTCAACATTGTCTTTTTCTCTTATTGGTGAATCTGAGATGTTTGAGGCAGTACCTCAGAGTTCTTATGATTTGAATTTTTCTAATCAATAGTGATTTCACAGATTTTTTCCATATGATTATAGGTGGTTTTAATTTCTTCATTCAAATCCTTTGACAATTTATCAATTGGTAAATGACTCGTATTCTTATAAATTTGATTCAGTTGCCTGTATATGAGGATTTTATCAGAAACACTGGCTGTAAAAATGTTTCCCCATCTTTCAGCTTCCCTCCCTTGGCTGTGTTGGTTTTGTTTTTGCAAAAACTTTGCTTTCTTTGCTTCAGCTGAATTGATTCTGCTCTAACCTTTTCCCTTTACTCTGTGTGCATCTCTCTGCTTCAAATATGTTTCTTGTAATCACCACTGTAGCATTCTAGCTTTTCATTAATGCTGATATTTGCTTCTGTTTTATGGGAGAGTTCATCTTATTTGCATTCACAGTAATGATTATTAACTCTTTATTTCCTTCCATACTCTTTTTCCCTATTAATATTTCGTTCCTTTCACCTTTTCCCTTCTCACCAGTGTTGTGCTTCTGACTCCCACCCCCCTCAATCTGCCCTCCTTTCTCTCAGTTCTCCCCATTTGTTCTCCCCTTTCTTCTTCTCCAAATAGAATCCCCTGTCCACCTCTTAGATTCTTTTTTATAGCATCACATCAACTTAAGTCAGTTTATATCCACCCTCTCTTTCTAGGAATACTCTAAGTGCCCTAAGAAAGATACAGTTCTCAAGAGTTAAGAGTATTATTTTCCTGTGCAGGGCTAAATAACATTTTTTTCTTGTTTACCTATTTATGCTTTTCTCAAGCTCTGTATTTGCAGATCAAATACTCTTTTAATGAGAAATTATTGGAAATCCTCTAATTCAATAACAACCCATCTTTCCCCCTGAAAGTTAATGCTCAATTTTTCTGAACAGTTGATTCTTTTATTTTCTGCATTTTGCTGAGGCAATTTAAAGTGACTCGCCCAGGGTCACACAGCTAGGGAATGTTAAGTGTCTAAGACCAGATTTGAACCCAGGTCTTCCTGACTTCAGGGCTGGTGCTCTATCCACTGCGCCACCTAGCTGCCCCAGATTCTTTTGCTTTCTGAATGGCATATTCTAGCCTCTCTGATTCTTATTTGCAGACACAGTTAGATCTTGGCAAATTCTGGTTGTGGTTCCTCAAAATTTAGATTGTTTCCTTCTGGTTGCCTACACTACTTCCTCCTTGACTTGATAAATCTGGGATTTAGCTACCACATTACTTGGAGTTTTCGTTATGAGATCTTTTTCAAGAAGTGGTTGGCGGGGGCAGCTAGGTGGTACAGTGGATAGAGCCCCAGCCCTGAAGTCAGGAGGACCTGAGTTCAAATTTGGTCTCAGACACTTAACATTCACTAGCTGTGTGACCCTGGGCAAGTCATTTAACCCCAATTGCCTCAGCAAAAAGAAAAAAAAAGTGGTTGGTGGATTCTGTCAATGATTGTTGTGGAAGAGGCTCCAGCAGAGTCTAGGATACTGTAAACAGGGTGGAGCTGCCCACTCAGCCAAGTGCAGGAAGTTTGGGTACTGTAAAATGTTTTTAAATTTAGGGCCCCAGAAAAGCCTTATTAGTCTCAGTCTTGATATGTCCCAACCAAAAATTGAAGAGTGTCTTCTTTTAGGAGATAACGATTGTGTTATTCTTGCTATCTAGGGGAGGGGTTGGGGAAAAGGAGGGAGAAAAAATTTGGAACACAAGGTGTTGCAAGGGTGAATATTGAAATCTATCTTTGCACATGTATTGAGAGTGAAAAACTATTTAAAAAAACCCAACAAAGTAGCAGGTTCAAAACAACATTAATAATTCGCAATTAGTCCCATGATTGCCAACTGAATTAAAATCAGGGTCATTAAAAGTAAGAGAAGTTAACTGAACAGCTACAATGTAAACACACCTCCCTATTGAGTTCAAGGTGTATTCCCAAAGTACCTTGTTAGAGACAAAGTCTCCAAAGACCCCCAAATTACACATTTTAGTAACTTTACACATAGGTAGCTAGGGTATACCATAATGCATGGAGTGTCAAGCCTGAAGTCAAGAAGATGGCTCTTTCTGAATTCAAATATGACCTCACACTGTTTTTTAGCAGTGTGACAGACTGATTTTGTAATCAGTACCATGGAAGGACTAGGACTCTGATGAGCTCACGTGCCCATCCAAGCACTCAGACTCTCTAAATATCTGTGTCCCCCGGGGTTTTTCATCTCTCCCAGGCTTTCCTGGTCCCCTGACACTCTAAGGATCTCAGGGACTGAGGAGAAGGAGCAATTCTCCAGGCCCCTCATTTCATCTCCTCTGCTCCTAGGAAAGGATATATTTTTGACATTTAAGCTCCTGGCTTCAAATTTTCCATCTTCTAAAGGAAAAAAGGAAGAAATGGAGTTTAAGGTCCTCAGTATTACCATCTAAACATCTTGGTAAGGACTGTGTGAGTGACAAAAGCAATTTTCATTACTTTTACTGAGGCTATTTAGGTGTGTGCGTGTGTGTGTGTGTGTGTGTGTGTGTGTGTGTATAAATATGTACCTGGTTGTAATAGATAGAATGACAGGCAGAAAATAAAGCTAGATACATATGCACATGTTCATTACCTGTCGACATACAAATATATCTTAATAAGTACAGACACTGGGTATATGGAAATAGGTATAGATATCACTAAATATTATAGAATCACAAAATCTTGAAGTTTGGAGATACCTTGGTAACTATCAAGTCCAACATATAGCTGAAAGGAATCCCCACATGCAGGCCAAAAAGTCATCCCAGCTTTTGATTGAAGACCTCTAATAAGGAGGAACCACTACTATGAGAGGCAATCTATTCTACTTGGGAATGAGCTTATTATAAAGCTTTTCTTAAATCTTTTCTTAAATCAAATCTAAATTTATTTCTTTACAAGAGCACCCATTGCTTCTGCTTCTGCCCTCTTTAATCTAACAGACAAACATAGATTTCTATCTCACATCAATCCTTCTAATAATTTCACATGATTATCCTATCCCTCTTAATGCTCTCCAGCCTAAACATTTACCTTTAATGAATATATGGATTTTAAAAACCATCACTATTCTTGCTTCCTCCTCCAGACGTTCTCCAAGTTCTCCATTTCCTCCTTCAACTCTGGTGTCCAGAGCCCAACACAATATTCCAATGTAGTCTGACTAGCATAATACAGAGAGATTATAAACTCCTTATTGTGAGAAGTTCTCTCTCTCTCTTGAAAAGAAGGAAGAAAGAATAGGTGGAGTGCTGAATTTTGAAGTATGAAGGCATGGATAAAATTCTTCCCCCCACACTTTAAAAATATGTCGTTTTTACTTTATTAGCCCCTCCGTTTTTTTTCTTGGCCCCCCCTTTTTTTTTTTTTTTTTTTTTTTGGTATGGACTCAATGACCTTTGAGGTAGCTTCCTTCTCTGAATATACGATCCAATGATCTTAGAATAGTCCAAGCCAGGATTAGCTTTGTTTGGCTGCCACAATTCACTGATGATTCATGAGCTTACTGTCTACTTAAACTGCCAGAGCATTTAAAAAATTTACTACAATCTAACTACTCCCTTCTACCATGTACCTGTGAAATTTATTTTTTAATCTGAGTATTTTATTTTGTATGTATATCTATATCTATATATATACACTTTATATATATCCTTATTAGATTCAGACAGAGAGAGTAGCTTAATGGATAGTCAGCTGTTTTCCAATACTGAAAGAGCTGGAGTCAAGTCCTGCCTAAGACATAGTCTGGCTGGGTGACTTCGACTAAGACTAGAGATTTCAGACAAAGTGATAATCTGCACTGGAAAGGAAATGTTCTCACCAGGACAATGCCCTGTATGAGTGAAATCATAAGTCTAAAATATCTACTTCACTTTACCTTCAAGCTCTAAGATATCAAGGTCTTTTGGTGCATTGACTGTCATACAGTGCTTTAGCTATTCCTTCCAGCTTTTTTGTCCTTTGAAAATGCAATACTCATGCCATGTTTGTATTTCTCCAAATCACTGATGAAAAACCTACGGCATATTTCTGCTCTGGCCTCTGAATCCTTCCTTTAAGACAATACCAAATGCCAAACTGCCCAAACTGCTTTAATTTCTCCTCTTTTCTATGAGAATCCTATGAAGCACTTTTTGAAAAGCCTTGCAAAAACTGAAGTAAATGCTGTCTGCAGACACAATGCCTTGATGGAGCCGGAGCAGTTCAGTAGACCTGTCCAAAGTGGAAGATGGTTCACATGACATGACTACTTCCTTTAATGTCACATTCTAGAATTTTGTTAGAAAGGGAAACCCAGCTCTCTGGTCTACAATGTAGAGATTCCAGTCACTTCCTTTTTGCCCTATTTCTCTAAGGCCTCTATTATTTCTTTTCTTTCTTCTTTTTTTGTTGAGGCAATTGGGGTTAAGCGACTTGCCCAGTGTCACACAGCTAGGAAGTGTTCCGTGTCTGAGGACAAATTTGAACTCAGATCCTCTTGAGTTCAGGACTGGTACTGGCCTCTACCATTTCTGAGCCAGCTCTAGGTGACTCAGCAATCCCACCCTCTAGTTCTTTCAGAACCCAAGAAGATTTTTGTTCTTCTTTTTAGTCTAGGACAAATAAGGACAACTTGATATTTTATAATCCTCAAGTGACAACTTACTTGGATGTTTTTGTCTTATCTTTTCTCCTTGGCAGAGAGAAGTCATCAAAATTGTCTCAATCTTTTGCCAAGGATCATCACCCTCCATACCCCAACAACTATCTTTATTTTTGGATCTCCTCTTTCCTCAATATAGAGTTGAAAAAGCCAACTTTTTTTATTGTTGTTGACTTTAGTCAGTAGCTTCAGTACCTTCTGGGCTTTAACACTCCTGACATTAATATTAAAGGACTGGGCCACATTATCATATTCACTTTTGTTACCTGCCATGGCTTCCATTTTTTTTTGGCATCTGTCTTATAAAAATGTAAGTTGTTTGGTGATTTCTCTAGACAGCCACAAAAGTCACAAAACTACAAAATGTCAGAGTGGGAAATGACCTCAGTAGGCTTCTCGGTAAATAACAAAAACACAATAGAAATCCCCATCTCCTCAGACAAATACCATTTTTCTTTATCATAAATGAAGTCATTTCCATTTATGCTTTTCAGAAATCCAGATTTGAGATTTTCCCCCTTCTCTTTAGCTGGCAGCCTTTGTAGATATTTACACTAAAGGATCCATGGCATATCCTTCTTGGTAGACTTTGAACTCTGACCACCCCAATTTGAGTCTATGTATCTAACTCTGCCTGGCTCTATATCCCTGTACCACAGACTTTACCTGGAGTCATGATCTTGAATTTTTTTATATTTTGAGTACAATATTCCAATATAATTGGTTTCCTTTGAAATCTTGAAAACTAATTTGTGTTGTGCATTTAAAAATCATGCTCTGGAAAAAAAATATCCCTCAGGCAAGGGATCAATTGGCTTCACCATATTGTCAAAGGGCCTAGATGACAAAAAGAAGTTAAGAAGTCTTCTAGGAGGAAGTGGTTACTTCTATATAATATTCCAAAAATTTCTACTCTAGCAAACAGTTGCTTCATATTAGTCAGAATGAGATCTGGAATAGAATCACTTTTTGTTGATAATCCTACATTTAGAAAGGTGAAATTCTTATCAAGGCAAGTCAAGATTCACAGTTACAGAAATGAGCAAGACAGAAGCACAGATGAGAGAACAGGGCAGTTTTAGTGATGGGGGAAAAACTATGAATTGATTTTAGGCATAAAATTTATTAATTTAACGCTTCAGATTAGTGATTCCCCCCTGTACTAAGATTAATACTTTCACCACTGATACAAAACAACATTCCCTATGTCTTCACAAATGTTTTGAGGAAGTTTCTGTGGCTGAAAAACCAATCATCCTGTATCCCAGATGAGAATGAACCATGTTAACCTTTAGGTCACCTTTAGGTGACAGGCCTATGGTTAGCGTTAACCCTAATCTACTTCCACATATAAACTCAGAGACATTCTAGCCTGGTAGGACACACTCAATTTTCACTGGCTTTGTTGTCATTAATGGTCATCTATCTCTTGAATTGGTTAACCTCATCTCCATCTTTTTTCCCTTAACCTCTTTCTAAATTCTTACACTGTGAAACTTCTTCCTTCCATTGGTGTTCATGATGCTCACCTTCCCTGGTTCTCATTCCATCTGTCTGTTCTCTGTCAATTCCTTTTTATGACTCATAATCTATCTGCTTAAGTGGAGGTTTCCCCATGACCTAAATCTTGGACCAGCTTATCGTTTTTCTCAATACTTGCTCCCTTGCTATACTAATACAAGGACAATTATTTCACCTATATAGAAGATCACCAAATCTATGGATATAGTCTACTAGTTTTTGTGAACTCCAGTTTTATCCTGACAACTGCCTATTTTATAACTCCACTTGGATATCTACCCTACACCTCAGATTTGCTATTTCCTGAGTGAAATTTCTCATCTGCAAATCTCCTTCAAACTTTCCTTTTCTGTGGAAGGAATCCTCATCCTTTTAGCCTTCAAATTTCCTCATCTTATGTTTCTCCTAAATCCTACTTTTCCTCTGCCTAGCTAGCCATCTCTAATAAGTTTTCAGTTATTATCAATTCTACTTTCAAGGTCTCTTACTTCCACCCCCCTCTCCTCATTCACATGGTCACTAAGACTTTGTAGGCCTTGATCACTCTGATCCTTGCCTGCTATAATGACTTGCTAATTGGTCATTCTGCTTCTCGTCTCTCCTCTTTCCAATCCACACAGATGCCAAAAGAACTTGCCTAAGGTTTACATCTGAAAGTCTCATTGCCTCCAGGAGGAAATACAATTTCTGACCCTGAGCTGTGAGGCTCTCTAAACTTAATTCCAATCTACCTTTCCAGTGTGATTCTTCATTTTTCTCCTTCATCCACTCTATGTTCTAACATCTCCTGCTTCCATATTTTTACTCAATACACTCACAAACACGCACCATTCCTAGAAGGCAAAGAGTAGGTGCTGTTTATCATTATCCTTAAGGGAAATTTTCATCTAAATGTGAGATAGAGAGTATATTCAGACGGCAAATATGAGGGTATTTGCCTTGTCCCTCCGTCTTTCTCTCGAGGTCTTACCTTTCTTTTGTATCTAAACATCGTCTTTTGTTGCCCTTCTTGGATTCCTAAATCTCTATGCTGAGCCCAATTTTACCCATGACTCAGTTCTGCATTTTTAATTTTCTGCTACATCTGGATATATTTCCAATAATCAATCTCAATACTGAACTGTTTATTTCTACCAAACATTGCTTCTTCTCTGAAGTTTGCTACTTCTGTTGTTAGAACTACCAACATCTCTTTTACAAAAGACAATAACTTCAGATTGATCTTTGACTTTTCTCTCTCTCAATACCTTAGTGGAATCTGATCAAGGAAGCTCTTTTTTCATGTCCATTGTCACATTCAGGGTTGGGCCTCATTTTAGGGTTTGCAAAGTTCTAGGAGAATGGGTTGTAATTATTTCCATTTTACAAAGTGAAGCAGACAGAGCATGAATCATTTGTTTATTCTCACATAACTAGTATCTGAGGAAATAGAGCTATTATCCCCATTTTTTACATGAGAAAACTGAGGCAGACAGAAGTTAAGTGATTTGCCAGAGTCAGTTCATAAGGTCTCAGGCAGAATTGAATTTACATCTTCCTGAGTCTAAGTGCAATACTCTATCCATGAGGTCTACATACATATAGGTGTTTTGAGCACTGAAAGTCACCAGATAGAAATAAGTGAATCTGTCATTATGACCCAAGATCCAATTGTGTTTGGGGCATTGCTGGAAGTGAGGATGGGAAGAAATGCAACAACAATCATTCCTAACACTCTAGTCTCCTTCTTTAGGAGTCACATTTCCCCCCAAACATTAATCTATTTCCAGAGAAGAGCTTTTCCTGAAGACACATCAGGGACATGGATGGAAGAAACCAAAGTAGTATCTCTGAATTCCTCCTTCTTGGATTTTCTGACCAACCAGAACAGCAGAAGCTGCTCTTCGGACTCTTCCTGTGGATGTACTTGGTCACTATGGTTGGGAATCTGCTCATTGTCTTGGCCATTACCTCTGACTCTCACCTCCACACTCCCATGTACCTCTTCATTGCCAACCTCTCATTCAATGACACGTGTTTCATTTCCACTTCCATTCCCAAGATGTTGGTGAATATCCATAGACAGAATAAAGCCATCTCCTATGCTGGATGTCTCACACAAATCTATTTTTTGTTTCTATTTACCACACTGGATAATTTCATCCTCGCCATGATGGCATATGACCGCTATATAGCCATCTGCTTTCCACTCCACTACTCCACAATCATGAGCCGCCGGCTCTGCCTGCTGATGTTTGTTGTAGCCTTCCTCATCACTCACTTTTATTCATTATTGCACACCCTTCTCCTTCATCACTTGTCCTTCTGTGCTGACAATAGAATCTCTCACATTTTCTGTGAGATTTATGCCCTCCTCACCCTCTCCTGTTCCACTACCCACCTTAATGAGATCATTATTTACACATTGGGAACAGTATTATTCCTCTCCCCCCTTTCATTTATCTTAGTTTCCTATGTCCACATCATCTCAGCAGTACTCAAGTTCCCATCAGCCAGTGGAAGGTGGAAGGCCTTCTCCACCTGCAGCTCCCACCTTTCTGTAGTGACTTTATTCTATGGGACTCTAGTTGCTGTCTACTTGCGTCCCTCATCGACACATACAGCCAAGGACTCTGCAGCCACAGTGATGTATGCTGTCGTGACCCCCATGCTTAACCCATTCATCTACAGTTTCAAGAACCAGGATATAAAGAGGGCCCTAACCAGAATTGTGTGGAATATGAGATCTTTGCTATGTGTCAGAGGGCTACAGAAGTGATCAGGGCAAACAGGACAGGGGACAGGCATCTCTCAAGATGCCTTGTCCTTCTACAGAGCTGTTTCTGTCCCAAAATCTAATCTTCAGATATGGTCTCAAACTGAGGAGCAGGTGACACCTTCTTTTGTGCTGCTACCTGGCCACCCAGTGCCTAGGCCAGCCTAGGACAACATGATTAACTCATCATGACTTGGCAAAGTGACCTCGAGATGGCAGAGAGGTTGGAAGGCCCAAAGATCAGTTTTCTGTCTTAGACAACAGATAGATTACCTTACCAACTAGTGTCTTTGCCTCCAGTCTCTCACCTTCCCCAGTGAACCCACTCCCAGATGTCCAATCATATGCCTAAAATGTGGTGATGACTCAGTCACTCCCCTGCACCAGAGGCTTCAATGATTTCCCTCTTGCCTTTGGGACAAAAATGGAAACTCCCCTCTCTGGCATTTAAAGCCTCTCTCAGTTGGGCCCCAGCCTCCTTTTCAAGATGATTGTCCATGATTCCCTTCACATACTCTTCAAACTAACTCCTTTGTTCTTCCTCACAAGGCAGTGAATCTCTCATCTCCATGCTTTTGTACTTTGATGTTTTTGATGTGTACAATGAATATAGGAATGATTCAGATTTTTGAAAACTACCATTTTCCTAGTAGATTTTGTGTGGGGACAGAGTATCCCAAATGCACCTTGAAATGATCCATCAATTCTTGACAATGCTCTCCTGTGTGTGTTAAGAGAAGTCAATCTAAGATTGCAGAACCTGTCACAATCATGGAATTCTGTTCCTGTGTTCCACCAAGTAATAACCCCCACAATTTGAAACAATTACTTAAGAACGTTTCCACAGGTTCCACGGACACTCATACTGTCCCTGCATCCTCTTGCATGCCATGGGAAACCACTCAGGCCCTATAAATGATTGCATTGTAATTCATCTTCCCCCTTCCTTGCCACTGATGACCTCTACAAAATGTGCCTTCATTCCAGCAGGAGATCTCAGGAGAACTCAAAAAACCTGCAGATCAATTCCCAACAATGAAAGGTATTAAAGCACTAGCCCTGCCATCTCTGGCCTATTTTATGCAGCTTTGGCTATTCCCAGGTTAAAGACCAATCCTAGTCAGGTGATACATTTCTTCTAATACTATATAATAAATACTATACACGTATTGTTTCCAAAGGTGCCCAGCTTTTCTTTGCTTCTTTGTCAGTTTTTTTTAAATTTTCTAGTGTTCATTTTTTACTTCATTTCCTCCCTTCCTCCCCCATCACCATAAAGAAGGCTCTATTGAAGAGTTGATACACATGCATACATATAGATTTCTATAAACAAATATACCTCATACAAGTGTGTAAGACAGTACTGTTTATTTTCTTCTATCTTTCTTTGAAGGTTGATAGCATCTTCTTTCAAAATTCTAAATGTTTCCATGTTTCTCTAAATCAACTAGCTGATCTTTTCCTATAACATAGCAATATTCCAACCCATTTACATCATGAGATATTGTCTAAGAAAGTTTTTATCCCAATTTTCTGCATCTTTTCTATTCTTGGCTACACAGGTTTTATTGATGCAAGAAATTTTTAATTTAAAATAATTGAAATCATTCTTTTCACACTTCAACCATGTTCTCATCTGACAGTATAGTTTAAGGTCTGATACTACTGAATCTACTTCCTCTATGTCTTTCTCACGTGTTTTTCTGAAGTTCCTGACCTTTTATATTCCCAAAAGTATAAATTAATTTCCTAATGCAGTAAAAAATATTTAAGCAATATAATTGGGATGATATTGAATAAATACATTAGGTGAAATTATCGTTTAAAAGTTACACTGGCTTTATATGAACAATAAATATTTCAATTATTTTGATCTGATTTTACACTTCTGTTGATATAGTTCCTGTGTCTTATTGGTGGCATATGCTCATAATTTTAAACTTTCTAGGTATTTTAAATGGTCTAAAACAATATTAACATTACTGATACACAGTGTAGCTTCTCCATTTTTTTACTGTTGATTAAACCTATCTTAAATTTACCTTTGACTTACATCATGATTACTATCCCTGCTTTTTGGACATACCAAACTCTACTCCTGCCCTTGATATTATCTTTGTGAGTATCTCTCATTTTAGGTTTCCTGAAATCAACAGGATTCATATTTTTAATCTGCTATCCACTTCTGTATTATGGGTAAGTACATCCCACTCACATTTTAAGCTACAATTACTTGGTGTGTTTTTTCCTTCTCTCTTTTATTCTGTACTATCCCCTCTTGCTCTATGCACCCTATCCCCCTTCACTCCTCTGCTATACTTCTACCTCCTCCTTTGACCTCCTGTTCCTTAACCTAACCAACCCTCTAAAACTTTCTCTCATCCTCTCCCCTCACCATATCTTTTTGCCCTTCTATTTCTTTCTGAATTTAGAAGACTTTTATACCCTTCTGAATATTTGTTGTTCCCTCTTCAACCCATGGCCAATGACAGTGAAGTTCTACTACTACTCACTCTCTCCCCACTAGTTTCTTCTGTATCAATTTTTTTTCCTTTCATGCTGTATTCACATCAGATTTTCTCTCTCTCTACAGTTTAATTTTTTCAGAATCAGCACATCATACTCAACTCCACTTCAAACTATGCAAATAATGATGACAGTCAAAGGAATACTGCTAATATTTTCACACATATAATATTAAGAATTGACTGTATTGAGACTTTTATAATTGGTCTCTAATGCTTACCTTATATTTTTCTTGGATGTTATATGTCAGATTTTCCCTTGTGTTCTGGGGGTCTTGTCACAAAAAAAAAAAAAAACAAACCAAAGTCTTTGAGTTCATTAAATGTCCTTTGTTTTTTCCCCATTCAGGAACATAGTTAACTTTGCTGGGTAAATTACCCTGGATTACAATCCCAGATCTTTTGCTTTATGCAAAATAGTATTCCCAGACCTACTATTCTCCAACATAGTAGCTTCTAGGTCTTGGGTAATCCTTATTATAGGTCCATGATATTTAAAATTTTTTTTAAATTGTTACTTCCAATATTTTCTTCTTAACCTGGGAGCTTTGAAACTTGACTATGATATTCTTGCAAGTTTTACTCCTGGGATCTTTTTCAGTTTCTCTGGTGGTTGTAAACTACCTGTCTTTTCTTTCCCGGAAATGAGATCAGGGACTCTACTCTCCTGTAAGTGCCCATACTCCACAGGGTCCCTGCCCTTTGTCACTGCACTCACCAGGTATGGGCTAGCTTCTTATCCCTGTAGACTCAGCCTGAATTGCATTTGGTCAGCTTGACTGATTGGCATCCCTTGCCAAGGGACAGTTCTTCAATCTTCTGCTCAACCAACAGGTCCCCACACTCACTGCAAAATGAAAGCTTTTAAGGCTGAGGCTGCTTCTCAACCCAACTGCCCACAAGATTTGGTGTTTGTAGATTCTGCAGTCTGCTTGCAGGTGTTCGCATTTCACTCAGGGGCAAACCTTCACCTGTGGAGGTTGGGTCTTTCCCGGAATCTTCTCAAATTGTCTTAGGAGGAAAACTGCTTTATTCCATGTTTAATTTCTGCTGCTTTTAGACAATGTTCGGTCCTTTTTATGCTGAAAATCTGGAGGACTGGAAAGTTTTCTATCCTCTTCTGTCATCTTTCCTGAATCCTGAATGTTTATATCATGAGGAAATTCTCATAATTTTGATGTTGATCCTTTCTAATACCTTCACTTTCCTGTTTTCCACTGCTCCATTCCACCTGAAATGAGATGATAGATGGTTATCAGACCCTAGGTCTTGCTATTACATACAAATATTCTATTGCCATCTTTAGAAACTCTTAAATAATGGGAAAAAGTTTTTTTTTCAAAACTTTTCCTCAAATGAAATCATTCAAGAAAAACTCTCCTTTTTTCCTTCTCATTATCTCACATCTGCCTGCCATCTTTTGCCTCACCTTAGTCTCTCATCAGGAAGTTGCTGCCCTCTTTTGGCTCAGATGTATGTAGATTCTCAATACTATCCCTTCCATTACTCAGAAGCCTACTCCTATGTTGTGCTCACTCTAATTGTCAGTCTTTCCCATACTGGCTCTCTCCCTGCTCCCTATAGAAACAAACATCTCCCCCATCATAAAAATAAACAAAAAAATCTCTACATGAGGCCCTAAATCTCACTGCCTCTTCTGTTAAGGATAATAGTGGAAGAATTCATGGGTTACTTTAATTCACGTTTTTCATTTCTTTCCTACAGATTAAACGGTGGTTCTGTAAACACAGAGAGAAATTTTATGAAGAAATGTTCCCTGAGTGCAATGATGGTCAGAATAAATGAATCCAGTCAAATTTGTAAATGTTGGTTTCTGTCTGCTTCTACAAATCATAAGATTATAAGGGAAAGGAATGTTAACAATGAAGAATAAAGCTGACTCGAAAAGATTATTAGACAAAGAGTGCATTCTGATCTTTGTTTTTTTTTTTTCCTGAAATATGGAATGCCCAAAGTTAGAGAATCCTCCCCAAAACTTCATGGGGACTATTTGTTTCCTATCTGTGGCAGAGCATTCCAAGCTCTTCTTGGTGTGATCAGCCACAGTCAGACACACTAACTTGATTCTAACATAATGAAAGTCATAAGAATACTGGTATTTTCACAAATACAATGTTAGCAATTGATCTTACGGAATCCCTTCAAATTGCTCTTTAATGCTTACCTTATCTTTTTCTTGGAAATTGTGTCAGATATTCCCTCATGTTCTGGATTTTTTTTTCCACAAAAAAGTATGAGTGTTTGAATTGATTAAAAGTCCTTTGTTTCTTCCCCATTCAGGAACATAGTTAACTTTGTGGGAAATTACTCTTGATTGCCACTCCAGATCTTTTATTTTATGAAAAATTGTATTCCCAGACCTACTGTTTGTTAACAAAGGAGCTGCTGAGAGAGAGAGAGAGAGACAGAGAGAGAGAGAGACAGAGAGAGAGAGAGACAGAGAGAGAGAGAGACAGAGAGAGAGAGAGACAGAGAGAGAGACAGAGAGAGAGAGAGACAGAGACAGAGAGAGAGAGAGAGAGAGAGAGAGAGAGAGAGAGAGAGAGAGAGAGGGAGAGAGAGAGAGGGAGGGAGGGAGGGAGGGAGAGAAAGAGAGAGAGAGGAAGGGGGAGAGAGAGAGAATGAAAAAAGAGAAAAGTTAAAAGACAAAGAAAATAGGAGTGAGGAAGAAAGTGAGGGAAGAAAACAGGGAAAAAGAAAGCAAGCAAGGAAGAGAAGAATGAAGAAAAGGAGGAATGGAGGAAGGGATGATGGAAGGATGGAAGGAAGAGAGAAAGGGAAGAAGGATGGAAGTATGAAGGTAGGGAGGGAACAAGGGAGGAAGAAAGGGAGTGTAAGGAAGGGAGAGAGGAAGAAAGAAATGAAGGGAAGGGAGGGAGGGGGAAAAGAATGTTGAAATCTATCTTTGCATAGAGTGAAAGGAAAAACTATTATTTAAAAAGCAACAACAAAGTAACAGGTTCCAAAGCAACATTAATGATTTGAGGCTAGTTGGACAATGGGGAACTGAATTCAAATCAGAGTCATTAAAAGTAAAAGAAGTTGACTTAACAGTTACAATGTAGACACATCTCTTCCTTATTGAGCTTAAGATGTATTCCTAAAGTACTTTGTAAGAGACAATATCTCCAAAGTACACATTTTAGCAAAATGGCACATAGACAGCTAGAATATGCTATAATACACAGAGTGCCAGGCCTGGAATCAAGAAGACTGCTCTTCCTGAATTCAGATATGGCCTCAGACACTTCCTAGCAGTGTGAACCTGGGCAGGTCACTTCACCCCATATATCTCAGTTTCCTTGCCTATAAAATTTACTGGAGAAGGATATAGCAAACTACTCCAGCACCTTAGCCAAGGAAACCCCAAATGGAGTCACAAAGTTTTATAGACAACTGAAACAACTACAATTCACACAGAACACATAACCTTTATTTAACATTAACATTTTCTTGGTGATATCATATGGCTACAAAAAATAAATCAGAGAAAAATCTCTAAAGGAAAAGGATGCAATTGATCTAAAGAACAATGGAAAGACTCATTATGAACAAAGATGCAAGATGCAATAAATTAATCAGAACAATTGAGACAGGGATGCAATCCTGATGACATGTGGCATTTCCAGAGAGTTATAAAGTTTACTAAGCATTTTACATTATTTATCTAATTTGATCTTCTTAGTAATCCCATGAAATAAGTAATATATGAGGAAAATGAAATATTCTCCAAGAATAAGAGACAACCTGAGGTGACCCAGTTAATAAATGTCAAAGTTGATATCTGAACTTTCTGGGCTCCAAGTCTAACCCTCTATTTACTACTCTATATTGTCTTGTACATTGTTAAAGGCAAATATGATCGCCAGAAAAGCAGCAAGTTCAATAATGTAGCGAGGATAAGAAATAAGAAATGAATAATAATAATAATGGTGCCAATAATAATGCCAATAAAATTTACATAGAGCTTAAACTTTTTGATGTATTATCACACTTTGATCTTACAACTTTCTTTGATAGAGGGGCTCAAAAGAAAGTCTCGAGGCATTGAGCAACACCCTTATAGAATGCCATGGACCATAATTATAGAGTCTAAGACAGCACTTTGAATTGTAATCAGGATCTTGGAAAGACTACCAAATGAGATCATTCAAGGGACCCCCCCTTTTTTTTTCCTTCTTCTTGTCTCACATCATTCAAACACCTTCCTCCCACCTTTTTGCCTCACCTCAATCTCTCATCAGAAAGTTGCTGCCCTCTTCTGGCCAAGCTGTCTGTGGATTCTCAATGCCATCCTTTCCCTTTTTTAGAAGACTCCTTCTCTATTGTCCTCACTCTAATTTTCAGTCTCTCCTCTGATGGCTCTATTCCTGCTTCCTATAGAAACATACAAAACAAACAAACCAAAAATCTCTACATGAGACCTTATCATCCCTCCTATTTATAGTCTAAAATCTCACTGCCTCTTCTTAGCTGAACTTATAAAAGGCATCTGATCAGTGCTTTCCACCTCTTTTCCTCTCAGTTGATTTGAAAATCCTTTGCATTGTGGCTTCTGATCTCATAATTTTCTGGCTTGCCTCTTGATAGTTACAAATGATCTCTTTTGTAAATGATGTTTTAGGTTATTCCACAATTACATGTGAACATTATTTTTAACATTTCATTTTTAAAGATGTCAAGTTCCAAACTCTCTCACTCTCTAATTTCCCCTCTCCTTGAAACAGTAAGCAATCAGATCACATATGTTTCATTAAGTAAAACCTTTCATTTTTAGTCATTTTGTACAATAAGACTTGGAACGAAAGAAGAAACCGGAAGGATGGAGAGAGGAAAGAATGAAATATGGAGAAGGAAGGAAGAAAAAGGAATGGAGGGAGAGAGAGAGAAAGAAAAAGAGAAAGGAAGGAAGAGAAAGGAAGGAAGAAGGAAGGGAGGGAGGGAGGAAGGAAGAAGGGAGGGAGAAAGAAGGAAGGGAGGAAGAAAAGAAAGAAGGGAGGGGCAGAGGGCTAGAGAAAAAAGGAAAGAAGGAAGGGAGGAAGGAAAAGATGGAAGAAAGGAAGAGAAGAAGGGAGGGACAGAAGAAAGGAGGGAAAAAAAGAGAAGGAAGTGAAAAGACAGGAAGGACCAAAAGAAAGGAAGGAAGGAAAAAAAGAAGGGAAAGGAGGAAGAAAGAAAAGAAAGGATAGAATGAAGGAAGAAAAAGAGGAAGAAAGAGATGAAGGGAGGAAGAGAGGGAGGGAGGGAAAAAGGAAAAAAGGGACGGAACCAAAAAAGGAGCAAGATCAGTATTTCCTTGCGTCAAGAGCTACACAAGGACATATTTGGGTTGGGGTCAATGGTGTCAAATTGTTCCAAAGAAGCATTTTGCTTTCTTGAATCAGATGAGACACATCCTTGGCTGTATAAGGACGAAATATGTTCATGATTTAGACATCAAGAACAATATCATAAGCAAATTATACCAGAAGATAGTTTACCTTTCAGATCTGTGGAGAAGGAAGGAACTTGTGACCAAAGTAGAATGGGAACTCATAATTGAACACCAGATAGATAATTTTGATTATATTAGGCTAAAAGTTTTTGTATAAACAAAACTACTGCAGAAAAGATTAGAAGAGAAGCAATAATTTGGGAAAATATTTTTACACTGGGTTCTGATAAAAGCCTCATTTCTTTTTTTTCTTTTTTTTATTAAAAGCTTTTTATTCACAGAACATATGAATGATTTTTCTACATTGACCTTGGCAAAACTTTTTTTTTTTGTTCCAAGCTTTTCCCCTCCTTTCCCCCACCCCCACCCCAGATGACAGGTAATCTAATAATGCTAAATATGTTAAATTATATGACAAACCCAATATATGTACACATATCAATAGTTATCTTACTGCACAAGAAACATCAGATCTAGAAAGAGAAAAAAAAAACAACCTAAGAAGGAAAACAAAATGCAAGGAAATATTCACAGAAAGCGTTAAAATGAAACACTGCTGGGTCAATGGGAAAGGCCTCATTTCTCATATATAGAGAGAACTGATTCAAATTTATATGAATTGGAAAATCACTCTATAATTGATAAATGGTCAAAGGATATGAACAGACAAATTTCAGATGAAGAAATTATAACTATTTTTAGTCATAAGAAAAGGGGCTCCAAATCACTGTTGATCAGAGAAATGCAAATTAAGAGAACTCTGAGATACCACTACACACTTCTGAGATTTACTAAGATGACAGTAAAACATAATGATGAATGTTGGAGGGGATGTGGGAAAACTGGGACACTGATACATTGTTGGTGGAACTGTGAATGGATCCAGCCATTCTGGAGAGCAATTATGAACTATGCCCAAAGAGTTATTCAATTGTGCATACTCTTTGAATCAGCAGTGTTTCTATTGGGCTTATATCCCAGAGACATCTTAAAGGAGGGAAAGAGACCCACATGTGCAAAAATGTTTGTGGCAGCCCTTTTTCTACTAGAAAATGGAACCTGAGTGGCTGCTCATTAGCTGGAGAATGGCCGAAAAAGTTATGGCATATAAATGTTATAGAATATTACTGTTATATAAGAAATGATGAGCAGGATGATTTTAGAGAGGTCTGGAGAGAATTACAAGAATTTATGATAAGTGAAATGAGCAGAACCAGGAGATCATTGTTCAAAGCAATAACAATATAATACAATGATCAAGTCTGATGGATGTGACTTTCTCCAACAATGAGATGATTGAAGCCAAGTTCAATGATTTTTTTTTTTTGATGAAAAGAGCCATCTAGTGGCAGCTAGGTGGTACAGTGGATAGAGCACCAGCCCTGAAGTCAGGAGGACCTCAGTTCAAAATCTGGTCTCAGACACTTAACATTTCTTAGCTGTGTAACCCTGGGCTAGTCACTTATCCCCAAATGCCTCAGCAATTAAAAAAAAAAAAAGAAAAAAAAAAAAAGAAAAAAAAAGAGTTATCTACACCCAGAGAGAAGACTGTGGGAACTGAGCGTGGATCATAACATAACATTCTCACTCTTTTTGTTGTTGTTCATTTGCATTTTGTTTTCTTATTTATTTTCTTTCCTTTTTGATCTGATCTTTCTTGTGCAGCAAGATAACTGTATAAATATGTATACATATATTGGATTTAACATATATTTAACATGCATAACATATATTGGATTACTTGCCATCTAAGGAAGGGAGAGGGGAGGAGGGGAAAATTTGGAACACAAGGCTATGCGAGGATCAATGTTGAAATATTAACCATGCATATGTTTTGAAAATAAAAAGCTTTAATAAACAAAAAAAGGAAGGAAGAAAGGAAGGAAGGGAGGAAGGGAGGAAAGAAGGGAGGGAGGGAGGGAGGAAGAGTAGAAGGGAAGAATAGAGGTAGGGAAGAAGAAAAAAAAGGAAGGAAAAAAGAAGTAATAAGGTCAGTGTTTCCTTGTGTCAAGACCTATGCAAGGATTCATTTGGATTCAGAGAGCAATCTGGTCAATGCAGTCAAATTGATTCAAAGAAACATTTCCATCCAATAATTCCCACTGCCTTCTAGAATCAGATGAGATAAGTCCTTGGCACAGTGCCAGGGATATCCTAAGTAATTAATAAAATCTTGTTCCTTGTCTCCCTCCCTCTATCTCTTGTTTTTCTTTTGAAGCCATAATTCTCATTCCTTCCTTTTCTTGAAAGTCTAATGTCTCCATTGGTATTTAAAGTGACCTTCATTGAATTTATTTTGGGATAAATGCCAAACTTGGCCTGAAAAATTAGAAAATTCCCGTGTTTCCTTTGCTTCCTCCCTGCTTGCTTTCCTTCAGCTCTTCCTAAAGAAGTCCTTGCCCTTTTGCAGTAAAGAGGGGCCAAACAGTTGCTGTGCCATCATGGGAAAACCTCAAAAGTGGATGCTCTTCCTCTCCAGATGAGTTGAGTGAATTCTTAGACCCTTCTCCAATACAGAGTGCTATGAACTCGAGAAAGAGGGGCCTACTCTTTACAACTTTCCTACTAAAAACAAAGTCCCAACTTTACTCAATAGTGATATAAAAGTCCCACATTTCTTGTCCCTTCCCTTCTCCAATCTGACACTTTTCATCTTGACCCCCAAAACTCAGTCCCTTAAGTAATAAAAGAACTGAATTCTTCCAGGACACCTATAGATAGAAAAGTGGAGACCTCAAGAGATGATGTAAGGCATGGTTATAATCACATAAAGAATGGGTTAGAAGACCAGCATGGTGAGCTGTACAAGGGGAGGGCCAGAAGTGGTGCACCAGTAATGGGGCCTTCAGCTATGGGCTGTTTGATGTAAGAATTACATTACTGAGATTCATTTCCTTTTTGTTCTTCCATCATGGCTGGGCCGGGCCATGATTTTGACACTTTCCTGATACTCTGGGATGGTGAGAAGAAGTTGAGCTCACTGGTAACTTTTTCACTAGCCATCTTGAGGAAAATCCCTCAGAAAATAAAAAAGCCTTGCTTGGAAAGGAAGCATTCTGATCTTGAATGCAACTACCACCTTTTCAGCTTTTGTTGGAATGACCTTGACTCATGCTTCCTGGTGCAGTTGATTTGGGAGCAAATTGTGCAGAAGGCTCTTTCGTAGAACAGAAAGCTTTTCCATTCACACGGGAACAGAGGTGCTGGTTCTTCTGTGAACCCATAATGCTTTCTTTTTAAAAATTAATTAAAACTTTTTATTTACAGAGCATATGAGTGATTTTTCTACATTGACCTGTGGAAAAATTTTTTTTGTTCTAAATTTTTCCCCTCCTTCCCCCCACCCCCTCACCTGGATGACAGGTAGTCTAACACATGTTAAATATGTTAAATTAAATGACAAATCCAATATATATGTGTATATATATATATATATATATATATATATAATTCTCTTACTGCACAAGAAAAATTAGATCTAGAAAGAGAAAAAAAAACTAAGGAGAAAAACAAAATGCAAGCAAATATTCACAGAAAGTGTTAAAATGTTGTGGTCCATACTCAGTTCCCACAGGCCTCTCTCTAGATGTAGATGACTATCTTCATTGCTGAACAATAGGAACTGGTGTGAATCACCTCAATGTTGAAGAGAACCATGTTCATCAGAATTGATCATCATATAGTCTTGTTGTTGTGAATAATGATCTCCTGGTTCTGCTCATTTCACTTAGCATCAATTCCTCTAAGTGTCTCCAGGCCTCTCTGAAATCATCCTGCTGCTCGATTCTTATGGAACAATAATATTCCATGACATTCATATACCATAATTTATTCATCCAATCTCCAATTAATGGGCATCCACTCAGTTTCCAGTTTCTGGCCACTAGAAAAAGGACTGCCACACACATTTTTGCACATGTGGGTCCCTTTCCCTCCTTTAAGATCTCTTTGGGATATAGGTCCAGTAGAAACATTGATCAGTCAAAGGGTATGCACAGTTTGATAACTCTTTGAGCATAGTTCCATATTGCTCTTCAGAATGGCTAGATCCATTCACAGTTCCACCAACAATGTATCAGTGTCCCACTTTTCCCACATCCCCTCCAACATTCATCGTTATCTTTTCCTGTCATTTTAGCCAATCTGACAGGTGTGTAGTGGTATCTCAGAGTTGTCTTAATTTGCATTTCTCTGATGAAGAATGATTGGGAGCACCTTTTCATATGACTAGAAATAGTTTCAATTTCTTCATCTGAAAATTGAGTGTTCATAATTTTTGACCATTTTTCAATTGGAGAATGGCTTGAATTCTTATATATTTGAGTCAATTCTGTATATATTTTAGAAAGGAAGCCTTTATCAGAACCTTTGAACGTAAAAATGTTTTCCCAGTTTACTGCTTCCCTTCTAATCTTGTCTACATTCGTTTAGTTTGTACAAAAACTTTTAAAATTGATATAGTCAAAATTATTTATTTTGTGATTAATAATGATCTCTAGTTCTTCTTTGGTCACAAATTCCTTCTTCCTCCACAGATCTGAGAGGTAAACCATCCTATGCTTTTTTTATTTGTTTATAATATCATTCTTTATGTCTAGATCATGAATCCATTTCGAACTTATCTTGGTAAACAGTATTAAGTGTGGGTCAATGCCTAGTTCCTTCCATACTAGTTTTGACCCTATAAGTCTTGTCAGTCTCAGGGACTCCAGAAAAGTTCACTTAACATGACAAAAACATTCATTTCTCCTTCATTTTCGTTTTCACCCTCACTGGGGGTCTAGGCTCCCTTCAAGGGACAGTACAGGATGGAGAGATGAGCCTGACCAGAAGGCCTGTCATCCTTTCCGGTACAACCCTTTGTGTGTGGATATGTGTGTGTGAGTGTGAGTGAGTGTGTATGTATGTGTGTTTGTGTGTGTGTACACATGTGTTGGTACAACACTTTGACAACCTGCCCAGAGTGGGCCTGTAATGGCCAGGTTCAACTTCCTGACCTAGTTCAGGCCACAGGCCTGCAGAACCTGATAACTTCAGTCTTCAAGCCTCACTTACAACCTTTTGAGATTTTCATATTATTATCCCACCTCCCAGGAAGCACCCAAAAGTTTTGCTTTTGTCACCTGCTCCCAGATGCTTTTCTTGGCTCAGCTCATGATAATTGCTGGTAGTAACTGACAGGGAGGAGGTGTGGGGTGGGGGACTCCTGAGGAGATGTCCCTGCCTCCCCCTGCAGACAATGATACTTCTAGATGACATGACCATTAATGATGACAGCTCCAAGGGGAGATGAGCTCAGCCTTCCAGCAGCTTATTATTCCCTGCCTAGATTCAGATCCTGATGCCCCGGCTGCTCAGGACCATCACCCTTCTCGGAAGCAGAGGCCGTCCTGGTAAAGTCTCCATTCTCTCTCAGTACCCCTGATTAGAAATAGGGAGAGGCAACCTTTCTTCTTTATTATCAGTGAGGGGGAGGGCACAGTCTTGGCCAGGGACTCAAGGAGCGAGGGAAGAGTCAGGGACCTGAGGCCAGGACACATTGGGAAGAATGTTCTAGGATAAAGGCCCACCACTCTCCTTTCCTTCCTGATGAGTTCAGGAGCAGCTGCCTGGTGGGAAAAGAGATCTTGATATTATAATATAAACATTATAGTGTAATGATAATGACCTATAGGTTAATATCCAGTGGCCACAGAGGACTTTCCAGTTAGTCCAAGCCTGAAGGAGACCAGGGAAGGACCTCATGTGGCTGGCTCCACACTATGTTTATAGCTTGACACTGAAATTTGGAGTCCAGACTCCTCACTTCTGACCTGCTCATGGTGAGTACCTGAATTCTCTTAGGTAATTATTCATAATCTGCTACAGAACTCTCTCTGTTTGCCAAGCCCAGGGCTCTTATGGGTTATATATATATATATATATCTGTATATATGATCTCCTTTGTATGTGTCTCTGTGCATGTGTTGGGGAAGCCTGCTGAATCTTGGTGTTTCTCCTTCGAGGTGTTCCTTCATTTTTCTGGGGCTGCTGTTTCTTATCATAGCTGTCGTTTCCCCATCTGTCTGCTCAATTGTTTACTGACCAAGATGTCTGTCTGCCTCTGTGTCTGCCCAATTGTTGGTCTGCCCAGCTGTTTGTCTGCCCATCCATCTATCTGCCTGCCTTCTTGACTACCTATATATCTGTCTGCCTACCCACTTAGCTACCCATCAGTCTACCTGCCTGTCTACCTGTTTCTTTGTCTCTCCATCTGTCTGATTACCTCTCTGGCTTAATACCTACCTACCTACCTACCTACTTGTCTGCATAAGAAACGGTCTGCCTGTCTGTTTGCCTGCCTCCCTTCCCTTCTGGTTGGCTGCCTATCTGCCAGTCCGCCTGCCTGTCTGTTTATTTCTGCCTTCTGCCTGCCTGTTGTCTATCTCCCTGTCACCCTACATAGCCAACTGTCTGTTGCCTGTTTGTCTGCCTACCTGTCTATCTACCTACCTGCTTACCTATCCATCAGTCTGTCTGTCTGTCTATTCACCTTCCTGCCTGCCTATCCTTCTGGATGGCTGCCTGTTGGTTTGCCTGTCTGTTTGTCTGTCTCTCTATCTGTTTGCTTCCCTGCCTGCCTGTCTTCTTCCCATATAAATTGCTGGCAACAACGAGCTGGGCTCCACGGGCAGAAAATTTAGTTGGTAGTATCCTGTGGCCACTCGATTCTGGAACAGGAATGATTAGCTCCATCTCCCCATTTTGGTCACTTGCTCCATGCTGGCGCACAGGGGGATACCATGAGCTGTCCAGCATCACCATCACTGGCATCTCCATAGCTCTATCTGTAGGACTTAGCACCTGGGACTCCATATCAGCTTGCGAGGGCAGTATCAGCAGCCTCAGTGCTTTTTGTCCACAGGGAGAGGGTGGGATCGGCTAGCTAAGCTGGAGACAGAGAGAGGTTCTGCATATAGAGATTCCTGACTCCAGGTCCATCCTCCTCCCTTCAGGCTACAGCTGGAAGGAGCCCAGTTCAGGTAAGGAGGTAGAATAGGCAGAAGAAGTTGGGGAGAGACAAGGAACATGGGCTGAGATCTCCTCTACCCTCATGTAGGAGGGAAAGGTGGAGGATCTTCATTAGGAAGTGAGGGCAGAGAATTGCAGAGAAACAGATTGCCAGGAAGAAGTTGTCATTGTATTGCTGTCCTTTTTCCTCTCTTGGTGAGGAGCATGACTTCCTCAGGCCTGGGAGCTGCTCTCTTTATCCATGTTCCACAAAAACAAAGATTGTTACCTCCCCAGCCTTACACTTAATTATGGAAGGAAACACTTACATATAAAAATCTGTGTAAAGCAAATACATGGTATTTGAGGCCCTAGAAAGATCAGGACAAGCTTCACATACAAGGAGACCTTTGAGCTGAGTTTTGAAGGAAACCAGTGATTCTTAAAGCACAGGTGAGGAGGGAGGGCATTTCAGGTATGAGACAGAGCAAATACAAAGTTCAGAGGCTGGAGATGCTAAGTAGAAGAGCAAGCAACTCATTTTGTCTGGACAGAAAGAGGGATGAAGGAGGCAATGTTTCAGAAGAGTAGAAAGATAGTTGGGGTCAGTCCGTAAAGGGTTTTAAAGATTAATCAGATGGATTTAACTCTGTTTTTAAAAAAATGTGAAAACATAAATCACTTGGAGGCCTCATTCTATATGAATGTCTGGAAAACCTGAAAAATAGTTTGGTAAGAATTATTTTCAGACTAATAGCTTTTAACACATGTACACAATAAACTCAGAACATATAACACTATAAAATGAAAGTTCATATCAGTATGATTAAATGACTTTCATATCCACTGCTAGGGAGAGATTTCTGAACCAAAAAAAAATGAGGCTGTTACAAAAGGCAAGAGAGAGAAGTTGGATTGCATGGAATTGAATATCTCTTGGATGATCAAAACCATGTCCTTTGTATTAAAAGGAAAACTGTAAATGGGTATGGAATGATTGAGATTTACATATTTTTGTTTTTCCTTGCTACAATTTCAGTGCATTTATTATTTCAATTAATTTTGACTCTAATAAGTCATCATATTCTCTGAAAAAGTATGAATTCAGATTCCTTTTGGCTTATGCTTACTCCCTTTGTTCCCCTTTATTGTCTTACTGTTATAGCAAGCCTTTTTAGAACTACATTAAATATCCATGATGATAATGGGCATTCTAGTTTTACTCATCATGTTATTGGAAGAGCTTCGAAGTTTTCTCCATGACATATAGTAGTTGTTCTTCTATTTAGATTGATAGAACTGACTATATGAAGTAAAGATCCATTTATTCCTTTTTAGAGTTTTTAAGAATTGCAGACCTAAGCTTTTGATAAAAACTTTTCCAGCATCTATTGACACAATTATGTGTGCCTCCAAAGCAAATACAAAATGTTTTATTTGACATCCAAAGCCCTTCCTAATGTGCCTCCTCTACTTTTTCAGTGTTCTCATATCCTATTTCTGACATAATCTCTCCAATTTAAAGACAAAGGTCTCCTGGATGGTTTAGGAACAAGGTCCTGTATCTCTTAGCTCCAGGCATTTTCTTTGTCTCTCACCCAGACCTAGAACTCTTTTTCTCCTCCTTTCTGATTACACACCACCCTGGCTTCTTTTAAATCCCAACTAAAATTTCCCCCATCTACAGGAAGCTTTCTCCAACCCCTCTTAATACATGTGTCTTCTTTCAGTCAATTCTTTCCTATTTATCCTCTACACAACTTGCTTTTTATATATGTTTGCATATGGTCTCCCTTATTACATTTTAAGATCCCTGAGGGCAAGAACTGTATTATCTCCCCCCCCCTTTTTTTTGTATCCACAGCTATTATCTGGAGCACATAAGTACTTCAGTAAATGTTTATTGATTGACTGAAAGTTTTGGAGTCAAATGGTAAACGAATGGTACAAAGGAAGGGAATAACCAGAAAGATTGAGGACAAAAAATGGATCCTGTTTTGCCCACATTGTCTCCTCTCTTTTGAGCCTTGATTCAAGTTATGTCTCACAAATTTCCTGTCTTCCTCTCAATATCCTAGGGAAAGACAGAGATCAACTGCTGGCAGTTTCTGCATTATGTGCCAAGAACAGACTGGATGCAGATTCATAGCTCCATGAAGAACTTAGCAGAAAATGAAATCATTTGCCAAGAACTTCCAAAAGCTATGAACTGGTCCACTTCCATATAGACTAAATTTCAGTCTAATATCCCCTGGATCCTGTAGGAAGTTGTGAGCTGGTACCACAGACATTTAGGAAAATGGTTTGTACCAATGTTCATAGTATACCACCTTATCAAGTATCCTTTTATTGACTGTATTATGTATATTTAAAAAAGGGAAGTTGTATGTAACAGAGATCTGTTGTTTCAAATATAACACAGGAAGAAAAAAAGAAAGGAAACCAGGATTTATTAAAAACCTTATATTCGCAAGGCACCATGCTACGCATTTTACAAATAATATTCTATTTAATCTTTACAACAACCCCTGAGAATTAGGCTCAGTTATTAGCCCCATTTTCAGATAAGGGAATTGACTCAAAGGTCATAATGTTACTTAGAGTATGAGGTCCACCTCAATTCCCAATACTCTCTCCACTGAGCTACCTAGTTATTTCTATCATGTTCTGCAATGCATATGGCAATGCATACCTTGTTCACTATACCTTAAGTTCAGAATAAAAACAAATACAACTTTAATGGGTGGAAAGAAAGAAAATTCACTTTTCTAAAAGCTACTTGTTTGATGACCTAACAATATCAACTAAAAACTATGGCAAGAAGTATTCTGGAGGGGGCTCATGAGTTATAATAGTGAAAAGACCTTCCTTTAACAATCTCAGGATTACTGCAGGATCTGTGAGATGATCGAGTAGCCACAGTCTGGTGAACCAACGTGAATATGTCAATGTGAGTGGGAAAGAGGAGTCACCTCAAAACATTTTGCTGCTCTGATTTTTTTTTTATGTCTTCTGTTCTCTCAAGGTTCCCTGGCTCTGATCACTATTCTTCCACCCTAAACATGGACAGAATGATTCCACTTCATATAATCCTGGGGACTCTTTTCCTTTCTGAAACAGCAACTGGAGTTCTGGGGAACTCCATTCTGCTGTCTTTTTTGCTCTTCACTAACCATAAGCTGAGGGCCACAAACCAAATCATTAGCCAGCTAACTTTAGCCAACTTCCTTTTTCTGCTCTTCAGGGGTATCCCCATGACTATATCTGCATTTGGGGTGAAAGACTTCATGGACGACATCTGGTGCAAAATTGATTTTTATCTTCAGAGAGTCAGCCGGGGTTGTTCTCTCTGTAGCACTTGCCTGCTTAGTGGCTTCCAGGCAATTGTCATCAGCCCCAACAGCTCCCCATGGGATGGGCTCAAAGCCAGAGCCCCCAAGTACAGCATCTCTTCCTGCCTCTTCTGCTGGGTCTTCAACCTGCTCATAGAAATTGGCATTATCATAGGCACGACAGGCCCACAGAGCAGTAACACCAGCTATGCACAAACAGCTGACCTCATTTTCTGCACCTGGAAAAGCATGACCAACAATTTTGTATTGTTAACCACCTTCCGAGATGTGTTCTGGGTGGGGCTGATGATATGCATAAGCAGCTACAAGATGATTCTCTTGAGAAAACACTACCAGCAAGTCCAGCACTTGCAGAGGACCAGCTCTTACTCCAGAGCCTCCCCAGAAATCCAGGTCACCAGGTCCATCCTGCTGCTGGTGTTCATTTTTGTCTCCTTTTACTTAATCAACAGTATATTTGCCATGTACCAAACCTATTTTCTGTATTCCAGCAGCTGGCTGGTGAATGTGTCTGCATTTCTTGTGCTATGTTTCCCAATGATCAGTCCCTTCCTTCTGATCTCCAGGGATAGACAAATAGCCAGAGCCTGCTGTGCTCCCAGAGGCAGGAACAAGCATAGGCCTCCTGCTTAACACTGTGGCTTGTTAGGAGCCCCCCCTCCTTAGGCTCACACAAGGAAGAACCTTCCTTCTTGATATTCAAGGAAGGAAGTACCTTATTGACCCCAGTTCTTAACTCTGAAACACCAAAATCATTCAGGATCTAGCTGGTGAATATTGCCCCAAACCTTTTATAATTAGGTGACAAAGGGAAAGTAGGATTCCCAGGGGGCCTGGGACACTGGTGGATCTAGATCTGAATTTCAAGGGTCCCTTCCCTCTGGCATCCTCCCTACAACAACTTCCTTACTTTCATATTCCGTATTGGAATAGAGCTGCTGATTGCAGATAGCATCCCAGCATGGCAAGAATTGTGTCCAGCAGCTTTGTATCATCTGAGATTCCCCAGCAAAATGACATTGTGGCTTCTCCTTGCAATTCCTAGTTGTCTACTTCAACCTGCTTGCCTCGGTTTCTCAATCTGAACTAAAGAAGGGAATGGTAAACCATTCTATTATCTATGCCAAGAAAACTCCAAATGGGGTCACAGAGAGCAGGACATGATTGAAAAGTTCCTGAGAAGCAACTCTCACAATGAAACCTGTGGTAATGTTCTGTGCTCAGGGGTTATTTAAAATAACTCAACATCTGCCAAAGTCATCTCTCTGTCTCTGTTCTCTGTCGCTCTGTCTCTGTCTTTCTTTTCTCTCTCTCTGTTGCTGTCTTTGTTCTCTCTGTCTATCTCTATTGTTCTCTTTATTTCTCTGTCCTTTCCCCCCCCTCTCTATCACACAGTCTCTCTCACTGTCTCCCTCTTTAATTTCTCTCTGTTGTTGTCTCTCTTTCTCTTTGTGTCCCTCTTTGTCTCTCTCTGTTTTGAGCCTACCTGGTTTAGCTATCAGCACCATATCTGTATCATGGAAGGAATTTGGTAGTACACCTTCCTTCCCTATTTTTTCATAGCTTTTATAGTATTGCAATTAATTGTTCTTTGAATGTTGGTAGAAATCACATGTAAATCCATCTGGCCCTGGAGATTTTTTCTTAGGAAGTTGATTAAAAGCTTATTCTATTTCTTTTTCTAAGATGGGGCTATTTGAATAATTTATTTCCTCTTCTGTTAACCTAGGCAATCTATATTTTTTGTAGATATTTCTTCATTTCATTTAGATTATCAAATTTATTGGCATAAAGTTGGGCAAAGTAACTCCTAATTATTGCTCTAATTTCCTCTTTATTGGAGGAAAGTTTTCCCTTATCATTTTTGAGACTAACAATCTGATTTTCCTCTTTCTTTTTTCTAATCAAATTAACTAAAGGCTTATCTATTTTGTTGGTTTTTTCATAAAACCAACTCTTAGTTTTATTAGTTCAATTTTCAAAGTTTTCTTATTTTCAATTTTATTCATCTCCCCTTTGATTTTCAGAATTTCCAATTTGGTATTTAATTGAGGGTTTTAAATTTGCTTTTTCTGTAGCTTTTTAAATTGTAAGCATGATTCATTGATCTTATCCTTCTCTATTTTATGCAAGCATCTAGAGATATAAAATTATAACTTATAACTGCTTTGGCCGTATCCCACAAATTTTGGTATGTTGTCTCATTATTGTCATTCTCCTGAATGAAATTATGGATTATGTCTATGATTTGCTCTTTCACCCATTCATTCTTTAAAATTACATTATTTAATTTCCAATTAACTTTGTTTCTCTTTGTCTCTATAACTCCTTCTGTCTCTGTCTTTTTTTCTGTTTTTGTTTCTCTCTCTCTCTTTCTTTCTGTCACTCTCTCTGTCTCTCTGTGTGTGTCTCCCTCTTTCTTTTCTCTCTTGATCTCTCGGTGTCTCTCTCTCCTCCACATCCAGAAGTAGAGTGGTCAAAAATGTCCCAAAATTTGAAAATTGCAAAAGGCCTTAGTACTATACACCCCATCCTACCGATGTAAAAATTTCCCCTTACAACATACTTTGACAAGTAGTCACTTGATTTCGGCTTAAAGACCTACAAGTAGAGAAAGAAGCCAAACTCCTCTGAGACACTCATCATGGTTAGGCAGATGTTCATCTCATAAATCTCAAATTTACCTCCTTAGCATTTTCATCCATTGTTCCTAATCTTAGATTCTCATGCCTACCTGAACAAGGCTAATTCTTGCTCCCAATGCAGCCTCCAAAAAGTTCCCATCCCTGAAAAGATGGCACTTTATTCTTTAAGTCTTCTCCCCAAATTACTGCATCAGAAACATTGAAGGTTCTTCGCCATCCTGATTCCCTCCTCTAGACACTCTGCAAGTTACCATATGTTTCTTAAACCATAACATTCAGAAAAAAGAACAGAAGAAATGAGCATTCATTAAGTGTGTTCTGTGTACCGGTCATTGTGCTAATCACTGGGAATCCAAGTACAGGCAAAAGGAAGGAAAGTCCCTGTCTTTACTGAGCTTACATTCTAATGAAAGAAGAGTATATATGAAGGGAAATTGCAAAGCAGAGACGCTGGGGAAGGAGAGATAAAAGAACCTGGCTACAAGGGGCATGGCTTTGAAGGCTAGGAGCAGTCAGAAAGGAAATCAGGAGGGGAATGAAGTGAGGTTGACCTTTGATCCTCCACAAAATGAGTTATCCAGGAGGAACTCCCAAATGGGGACAGGTCTCACAGAGACATAATCTGGAATCATGGGCCAAGAGGATTGGAGGCCATCCCATGCAGGTTTCAGAGGCCCTGGGCACTGAGGAAAATCCCACAAAGAGGCAGCAATAGAGGAGGCTTGGATTATCCAACTTGGATAATGTCATCTCTTCCTTTACATGTCTCCATCTTCTTCATTACAAGAGGATGAAATAATTGATCAAAACTTTTGCTAAAGCCCAGGTAAATTTCATCCTCAGCATTCCCCTCACTGCAAGTTTAATAATCCTGTCACAAAAGGCAGCAAGGTTGGACTGGGAGAGCCTCAAATACATTACCCAAAGCACTTTCATTTCTTCCTGTGATTTGAGGCAGAGTGCTCAGCTGAGAGTGAGAGGGTGGTAGGTTTAAGGAGACAAGAGGAAGTCTTTAACGTTCATGGGGTAAAAGGATAGAGAATCCTTCAGAGGGGAGAAGGAAGAGGACTGCCTTCCTGAAGGGAAGGCTCTTTGAGACTGGAGAACACAGGTCACCTGGCAAGGAGGGATCAAACCAAGTTATCTCTACAGCAGCTCCCAGATACCTCAGTCCCAGATTCTCTCAACTGGAGAGGTCACTTCAGAGAAGTTGTCTTCTGCTCACGCCATACTCCAAGACTTCCAGTGGCCCACCTCACAGTATTTCTTGCCCAAAGAAAACAATCTCCTCTGAAACCTCAGTTTCCCCAGGTTACGTCCAGGTTCCCAAAGCTACATAGAAAGGGATTTAGCATGGGAGTCACCATGGTGAACATCACAACAGCCAATTTTTCTCCCTCAGCAAGGTATGTCAATGACAGAAGGCAGAAATGCCAATGGGGTTTCCACAGAATAAAATGATCACTGTCAGAGGGGAGCCACAGGAACAGAAAGCCCTCTGTTGGCCATTGGCTGCTGGGGCCCTAAAGATAATCATAATGATGTAGACGTAGGAAGCCTGGATGAATACATATGGGAAAAAGATGGCAGAGCCTCCCAAGACCAAGATCAAAAACTGGTTGAGGTGAGTGTCACAGCAGGCCAGCTGAAGCAGCAGGTGCATGTCCCAAGAGAAGGGGGTGACAGTGTTGTCCCTATGGAACTCCAGCTGGGGCAGCAACAGAATATAGAATAAAGCAACCAAGTTGGGGAGTTCCTAAGACATTGTTGCCAGTAGAGAACAAAAAGTTTTTATGTTTATATTTAACATAGATGGAGAGGCAATGGTGGCTGAGAGGAAGTTATCTACTATGACAAAGTTGACAGAGTAATAAAGCTGAGTCTACCATTAAACATGATAGATGACCTGATTCTCAGTCCAAATACTTCCCAACACCTTGGGAATTAAGGTAAAGGCGGGGGTTAGATCAGCCAAGGAGAGGCTGATAAAAAAGAAATACATGGGGATGTGGATGAGAGCATCAGAGGTGGTAGCAAGGACAATTAGTATGTTTATAAGTCACTGTGACCAGGTACATGGTAAGAAATAGGTCAAAGAGCAACATCTAGTGAATGACCTTCTCAGAATGCTAGGAGGAAGAACTAGGAAGCACTGGTCCAGTTGACTCTGCCCATAATCCTGAGAGGAAGGGTGACATAGAAATGGAGGGAGGAGAGCAAACATCCTTGAGGGGCAGTGCCTTTTCCAGTGAGTAACCCCTCTGAATGAATGCATCAGGTTGGAGGCCCAATAGACACCAGTTCGGTTCTATTCTTTGTTAGGACTTATGGAGCCAAAGCATAAGGATCTCATCCTTTACATGTCTAGACAGGCACCCTTTCACATAAAAATCACACACTCATTTGTACACACTAGTCCATCCTCCGACATTCTATTCTATATCTATATCTCTGTCTCCCTCTCTCTCACTTCTCCCTCCTTCCTTCCTCCCTGTTTCTTCTTTCCTTCCTTTCTTCTTTCCTTGCTTCTTTCCTTTCTTTCTCTCTTTTTCTTTCTTTCCCACTCTTTTTTTTTCTTTCATTCTTCATCCTATCATCCTCCTGAACATAATCCTCAGAGTTACAGATGCCCAGATGAGGACGCTTATCTCAGTTTTCATTCTCCTCCTTGACCTATCTTTGGTAATTGACCTTACTGACAACCCCTTACTTAACACATAATCGATTTCTCTCCTTCACTCCAGCAAACTCCTCCTAGACTATCTTTGGGCTCAATTTAAGTTCAGTAAATATGTCAGGCCAGGGGATATCAACAGGCTCTCCTTTGAGCTCAACCTAACCTGTGCACAGGTGAGAAAAAGCTCAGTCATTACTTCCAGTAGTTTTGCTGTGGGAACAACTGTCAGTACCACATTTATCGGAAAGGGCATAAATCAATCATGTGGCTCTGTCTTCCCAGGCCAAAACAACCTTCTCTAAGCATCACTGCCACATATATGTCATCACCCATTTTTAGATTGTAAACTCTTTTGAGAAAAGAGAGTGATCCTTTTGTGAGAAGTGTAGGCAAAGCAATCAGGGGAAAAAGGAGTTATGTACTATCATGAGCAAAACATGATTCTCAGTGGTTCAGTGATCCAAAGCAATCCCAACAGATTTGGACAGAAAATGCCCTCTGAATCCGGAAAAAAAGAATAATGGAGATTAATGTCAATCACCATATGCTATCTTCACTTCTCTTTTCTGTTTTTTTCCTCTCCCATCTTTTTTCTTTTTTGGTCCGATTTTTCTCTCCCAACATGATTCATAAAGTAATGTGCATTGAAATAAATAATTATTTAAAAGACCAAAGGATGAGAGTATAGAACCATGAATAACAGACAGTAATAGTCACCACTAGTGAGAATGAGACTGTCTTGGGAGAAACCTTTGTTTCTTCAGCTCATTTTAGGGAGAAAGATCAATAAAAATTCCCCAAACTTTTTCCTGCCCTTTTTGATTTAAAATGTTATACTTCCCCCTGACATTGGGGACTTATGAACTTTTGTTCCAAATGTTGGCTTGGGTTTTTCACCTGGAAGATATGTAAAAGTATAAAATGATTGAATGGCAGAAATCCAAAGATTTGTGTTGCACTTTTGTTAATATTTGTCAATTTAGGAGGTGGGAGTGGGGAGGAAGTGGTGAATGGCCATGCCCTTCATCTTGCAGAACTAAACTTGGCTGGGCCCATGGAAGTCATTTCTGAGAGCTTTTATGGCACGTGGGGAAAGGCCTCATATTTGACTCTTAAGTTTGGTAAACAATCCAGAACCTTGATATCTAGACTTAAAATTTACTGCTGGTATACTATTGAAGTGGCAAAGAAGCAAAATATCAATGATTTTTACTTTCATATATAAAAAAATATATATTAATATTATATCAGTACATGCCACATATAGGTATGCATTATGTCTGTCTATACCTATACATATCTATATCTATGTGTTAATATATAAATATAAATATGTAGATGTATATTTGAATATAGAGGTTTTGGGGGGGAGAAAGCACGAATGAAAAGGGAAATTATTTGTTGGGAATGTTTGTGAAAGAGAGTGAGCTAAGAAATCACTGACATGATAGGAGAGAAAGTGAGCTGCCCAATCATATGCAAGATCTTTCTTGGCTCAGGGGAAAGCCATAGCCTGCATACTTCTCATTGTCAGCTACTTTTTTTTGTTTATTTTCTTTCCCCCCTTTTCTCCATCATTAGCACTATGAAGATGGAGAACCTGTTATACTTCTCATTTTTAGTGCTTAGCAGATTGTCCTACATAGGAGAGATGTGACTTGGAGTATAGCAATTTTTGAAAGCTGAAATTATTACTTCTGTTAAGAAGGATAATAGTGGAAGAACTCATGGGTTAATTTATTTCCCATTTTTCATTTCTTTCCTACAGATTAAATGGTGGTTCCATAAACACAGAGAGAAATTTGATGAAGAAATGTCCCCTGAGGGCAATGATGGTCAGAATAAATGAATACAGTCAAATGTGTAAATGTTGGTTTATGCCTGCTTCTACAAATTATAAGATTATGAGGGAAAAGAAAGTTAACAATGAGGAATAAATAAAGTTGACTCAAAAAGATTTTTAGACAAATAGAACATTCTGATGTAGTTTTTTTTCTAAAATACGGGATGCCCAAAGTTAGAGGATCAACCCTAAATGTTCATGGGGACTATTTGTGTCCTATCTGTGGCAGAGCATTCCAAGCTCATATTGGTGTGACCAGCCACAGTCAGACACACTAACATAATGATGTCCTTTGAGAACAAAAGTGCCCATACTCAACAGGGTCCCTGCCCCTTGCTACTACGTTGACCAGCTGTGTACTGGTTTCTACTCCCTGTAGCCACAGCCTGGGATGCATCTGGTCAGCAGGGCTGATTGCCATCCCTCAAAAAGGGACAGTTCTTCAGTCTTCTACTCAAACATCAAATCCCCACATTGTCTGCAAAAGGAAAGTTTCTAAAGCTGAGACAACTTCTCAACCCACCTGCCTTCAGGATTTGGTGTGGGTAGATTCTGCAGTTTGCTTGCAGGTGTTGGCACTTCACTCAGGGGCAAACCTGAGTGGAGTTTGGGTCTTTCCTAGACTCTTCTCAAATTGTCTTAGACGGGAAACTGCTTTGTCTAAAAGCAGCAGAAATTAAACATGGAATAATGTTCTGTCCTTCTTATAGTGAAAATTTGGAAGGCTGAAAGTTTTCTGACCTCTTCTGCCATCTTCCCTGAATCCTCTCCTGGCCTTTATATTATGAAGAGTTTCACAATATGTTGATTCTTTTGAATACCTTCATTTTCCTCTTACCTACTCCTAAATTCATCCAGAACTCAGATAGATGGTCATCATACCCTAGGTCTTGCCACTACATTCAAAGATTCTACACTTCCATATTCATGAACTCTTAAGTGAAAAAAGCTTTTTCAAATTTTTTTTTCTCAAATGAGATCATTCAAGGAAAACTCCCCCTTCCATTCTTCTCCTTATCTCACATCATTCAAACATCTCCCTCCCATCTTTTGCCTCATCTCGATCTCCCATCAGGAAATTGCTGCCCTCTTCTGGCCAAGCAACGGCTTGTGTATTCTCAATGTCATTTCTTCCATTACTCAGAACTGTCCTCCTCTATCATCCTCACTCTAATTTTCAGTATCTCCCGTGCTGGCTCTGTCCCTGCTGTCTATGAAAATACTCATCTTCATCAATGTAGAAACAACCAAACAAAAATGGTCTACATGAGACCTTTTCATCTCCCCTATTTATACTCTTAAATCTCACTGCCTCTTCTCAGCTGAACTTATAAAAGGCATCAGAGATCAATGCTGCCACCTCTTTTCCTCTCAGTTGATTCTAAAACCCTCAGCAAAGTGTCTTTTGATCTCATCACTTCCTAGTTGACCTCTATATAGTCACAAATGATCTTTTTAAAATAATATTTTATGTTACTCTCCAATTACATGTAAACATTCTTTTTGTCCTTTGCTTTTTTTTTAAAGATGCTGAGTTCCAAACTCTCACTCTCTAAACATACTCTCTCCTTAAGACAGCAAGTAATCAGATATAGATTACACATGTTTTCTCAAGTAAAATCTTTCCTTTTTAGTCACTTTGTACAATAAGATTTGAAAAGAAAGAAGAAACAAGAAGGAAGTAGTGAGGGAAAAATGAAATATGGAGAAGGAAGGAAAAAAGAAAAAGGAAGTAAGAAAGAAGGAAGGAATGAAGGAGGAAAGAATAAGAAAGGAAGCAACAAAGAAGGGAAGGATGGAAGAAAGAAAGGAAGAAGGGAAGAAAAAAGAAAGAAAGAAGTGAGGAAGGAGGGAAGAAAAAAGGAAGAAAGGAAGGGAAGAGAGGAAGGAGAAAGAAAGAAAGGAGTAAGGAATGGAGAGAGGGAAGGAAGAAGTGAGGGAGAAAGGTAGAGAAGGAAGTGAAAGACAAGAAGGAAGAAAACAATGAAAGAAGGAAGAAAGGAAGGGAGGGAAGGATAGAAGAAGGAAAAAAGGAAAGAACTAAGAAAGAAAGAGTGAGATCATTGTTTCCTAGTGCCAAGAGCCACAGAAAGATACATTTGGGTTGGGAGAGTAATCTCATCAATGCCCACAAATTGATCCAAAGAAACATTTCCACCCAATGATTCACACTGCTTTCTTGAATCAGATGATACACATCCTTGGTTGTATAAGTTTGAAATATGTTCATAATTTAGACATAAAGAATGATATCATAAGCAAATAAGAAGAACATAGGATAGTTTATCTCTCAGATCTGTGGAGAAGGAAGGAACTTGTGACCAAAGTGGAACTGGAACTCATAATGGAACTTCAGATAGATACTTTTGATTATATTAACTTAAAAATGTTTTGTACAAACAAAACTAATGCAGAGTAGATAAGAGAAGCAAAAATAAAATTACATTTAAGGGTTCTGATAAAGGACTCATTTCTAAAATATATAGAGGATTGATTCAAATTTATAATAATTGAAGCCATTCTCCAATTGATAAATGGTCAAAGGATAGGAACAGGCAATTTTTAGATGAAGAAATTAAAACTATTTCTAATCATATGAAAAGTTACTCTAAATCAGTTGAACAGAGAAATGCAAATTAAGACAACTCTGAGATACCACTACACACCTCTCAGATTGGCTAAAATGACAGCAAAAGATAATGATGAATGTTGGAGGGGATATGGTAAAACTGGGACACTATTACCTCACTGGTGTATCTGTGAATGGATCCAGCCATTCTGGAGAGCACTTTGGAACTATGCCCAGTTATCCAACTGTGCATACTCTCTGATCCAGCTGACACTAGACACTAGAAACACTAAAACACTAGAGAATGTAGGAGTAAATGGACTGTTTCTTAAAATAATCATTAGCATCTATTTAAAACCATCAGCTAGCATCATATGTCACAGTGATAAACTGGAACCGTTCCCAATAAGATCACAGGTGTAGCAAGGCTGCCCACTATCACCATTACTATTCAATATTGTATTAGAAATGCTAGCTTTGGCAATAAGACAAGAAAAAGAGATTAAAGGAATTAGAGTAGGTCATGAGGAAACCAAATTATCACTCTTTGCACATGATATGATGGTATACTTAGAGAACCCTAGAGAATCACCTAAAAACAATAAGAATCAATCCACAACTTTAGAAAAGTTGCAGGATACAGAATAAATTCACATAAATCATCAGCATTTTTATACATCACTAACAAAATCCAACAGCAAGAGATACAAAGAGAAATTCCACTTAAAGTAACTGTTGATAGTATAAAATATTTGGGAATAATCTGCCAAGGGAAAGTCAGGATCTATATGAGCAAAACTACAAAACACTCTCCACACAAATGGTCAGATCTGAACAATTGGAAAAATATAAAGTGCTCTTGGATAGGTTGAGTGAATATAACAAAGATGACAATACTACCTAACCTAATCTATTTATTTAGTGTTATACCAATCAAACTCCCAGGAAATTATTTTACTGACCTAGAAAAAATAACAACAAAATTCATCTGGAAAAACAAAAGGTCAAGAATTTCAAGGGAATTAATGAAAAAAATGCAAATGAGGGTGGCCTAGCTGTACCAGATCTAAAACTATATTATAAAGCAGTGGTCACCAAAACCATTTGGTACTGGATAAGAAACAGAGTAGTTGATCAGCAGAATAGGTTAGGATCACAGGACAAAATAATCCATGAGTATAGTAATCTAGTGTTTGATAAACCCAAAAGACGCCAGGTTTTGGGATAAAAACTCACTATTTGACAAAAACTGCTGGCAAAATTGGAAACTAGTATGGAAGAACCTAGGCATTGACCTCCACCTAACATCGTATACCAAGATAAGGTCGAAATGGATTAATGATCTAGACATAAAGAATGATATTATAAACAAATTAGAAGAAGGTAGGATGGTTAACCTCTCAGATCTGTGGAGGAGGAAGGAATTTGTGACCAAAGAAATAGAGATCATCATTAATCACAAAATAGATAATTTTGACTATATCAAGTTTAAAAGTCTGTACAAACAAAATGAATGTAGACAAGATTAGAAGAGAACAATAAACTGGGAAAATATTTTTACATTCAAAAGTTCTGATAAAGGCCTCATTTCTAGAATATAAAGAAAACTGATTCAAATATATAAGAATTCAAGGCATTCTCCAGTTGATAAATGGTCAAAAGATATGAACAGACTATTTTCAGACAAAGAAATTAAAACTAATTCTAGTCATAGGAAAAGGTGCTCCAAATCACTATTGATCAGAGAAATGCATATTAAGACAACTCTGAGATGTCCCCACACCAGTAAGACGACAAAAAAATATAATGACGAATGTTGGAGGGGACGTGGGAAAACTGGGATATTAATACATTGATGGTGGAACTGTGAATGGATCCAACCATTCTGGAGAGCAATCTGGAACTATGCTCAAAGAGTTATCAAACTGGGTTTTGATGCAGCAGTGTTTCTCCTGAGCCTATATCCCAAAGACATCTTACAGGAGGGAAAGGGACCCACATGGGCAAAAATGTTTGTGGCAGCCCTTCTTGTAATGGTCAGTAACTGGAAACTGAGTGGATGCCCATCAGTTAGAGAATGGCTGAATAAATTATGCTATATGAATATTATGGGATGTTACTGTTCTATAAGAAACAACCAACAAGATGATTTCAAAGAGGCCTGGAGAGACCTAAATGAACTGATGCTAAGTGAAATGAGCAGAACCAGGAGATCATTATACACAGCAACAAGAAGACTATACTATGATCAATTCTGATGGACATGGTTCTCTTCAACAATGAGGTGATTCAAACCAGTTCCTATTGTTCACCGATGAAGATAGTCATCTACATCCAGAAAGAGGTCTGTGGGAACTGAGAGTGGATCACAGCATTTTAATGCTTTCCATGAATATTTGCTTACATTTTGTTTTCCTTCTTGGGTTTTTTTTCTCTTTCTAGATCTGATTTTTCCTGTGCAGTAAGATAAATGTGTAGATACGTATACATATATTGGATTTGTCATATAATTTAACATATTTAACATGTATCAGACTACCTGTCATCCAGGGGTGGGGGTGGGGGGAAGGAGGGGAAAAGCTTGGAACAAAAAAAAGTTTTGCAAAGGTCAATGTAGAAAAATCACTCATATGTTTTGTAAATAAAAAGCTTTAATTATATATATATGTATATATGTTAAGAGTGTCCAAAGCCAAGAACAACCATTATATGCATTATATAAATGAATAAATGGTGGAGAGATTTCTCATAAGAACAGAGGTAAAGCAAGTATGGTCAAACTTGCTCCCCCAAAAAAGGGACTGGAGTTCTCCTTGGTAGAGATGTAGAAGGATCAATGTTTAATTTTTTATGAAATGACAAAGTTTGGTAGAACAAGTGTAAACTCCTCAGAAGGAATATGTGAACTCTTGTTGTGAGTGGTCAGAATACATATGAACTCCCAGGACAGGTCTTGACACTCTACATTACTCATGTGTTCTCCCGCTTCTGGCACAAAGGTCTACCCTTATTCTTGGGTTTTCTCCTCATGCAAATACTAACTTTTTGTCTCTGGGAATACTCCCTGTATTCACATGTTTAATTGCTGTCAAGCTTAGAACATTAAGCAGGAATTCTATATTGAAAGGTGTGAACCCAGTCCTTAGATATTCCCTTCTGTTCAGAGGGTTTTGTCACAAAAATCTGAAAATCTTTGAACTCATCAAATGTCCTTTGTTTTTTAGTCAGGAGAGCAATACACACGGTGACAATAGCAATGTAAAGAAAAGGATCAAAACATAGAAAATGAACATTGTAATTAGAATGACCAAGACTATCTAGAGAAAAATGGAGAATATACAGCTCCTAATTTTCATTGCAGAGGGAAGGAGCTATGGGGATGAAATGTTGTATACTTCATGAGACATGACAGAAATATTTAATCTTCTTAGTGAAATGCTTCTTTTTCTGAATTCTGATTTAACTCATGCTGAGTAACTCTGACTTAACTTACTTTGTACATGGTGTGAATCCAACCATATCCATTTCCAAATGCAGCATACCCACTGGATGAGTCCATGTCTCAGTTAATAATAGGTTCAGCCTTAAAGATCAATCCTCTAGATTCTCAGTGTTGGCCTCCCTGGCCAGGAAACTGAGCCCAAAGTGCTCTACTAGACCATCGGTGTCTTTCCCTCATAATCCTCCAAAGTTTCCAAATCTCCCCCCTCCTGACAATAGGAAAGAATGGGCACATCAGAGCCAGAAGCAAAGGAGCACCATGGATTCTTGTTTTTATCTTGGTTCCAGGTGAAAGAGGGTCCTCCCTCACCTCTCTGTCCTATGGGACCTCCTTGTGACCCAATTTTGTCAGCATTAGGAAAGTAAAGGGGACCAGCACCTGAACAAGTACATTAAATTTTCCTGGGTTTTTTTTTTAAGCTTTTTATTTGTATAACATATGTATGGGTAGTTCCCCAACCTTGATCTTTACAAAGCTTTCCAATACAAATTTTAGCCCCAGTCCCTTCCCCTCCCCCAGATGGCAGGAAGTCCACTACATGTTAATAATGTTGAAATGCTTGAGAAGTTATGCAAGAAAAATCCTATCTACAAGAAAAAAAAAGAATCAGAGAAAGGCAACACAATGCAAGCAAATGTCAATAGAGATCATGAAAATGTTACGTTGTGGTCCATATTTCATGTCCCTCTTTCTGGGTGTATATGGTTTTCTTCAGTGAACAACTGGAACTGGTTTGAGACAATTCTTTATTGCAGAGAGCCATGTCCATCAGAATTGATCATCATGTAATACTGTTGTTGCTGTGCATGATGATCTCCTGGTTCTGCTCGTTTCACTCAGCATCAGTTCATGCAAGTC
>JAJPUD010006830.1:0-120404 GCA_023553655.1 Myrmecobius fasciatus
CATAGTAGAATACAAACCCCTTAACAAAGCTTTCTTTCTTTGTATTACTAGCACCTAGGTGCCTTTCCATACAGAAGACTCTTAATAAATGCCTGCTGATTATATAATCCTTCAAATATCAGATAAAAATCTAACATCTACATCTATAAGGAACTGACATTTATAAGGAAAAATCCATTTTCCAATGGGTAAGTAGTCAAAGGCTATGAAAAAGCAATTCTCAAAAGAAAAAATATGAATTGTCAACAATCACTTGAAAAAATTTCAAAATCACTTATTTTAAGGATAAATGCAAATTAAAACATTTCAGACATCACCAAAACTCCAAACTGCAAAGATGGTATAAGATATCAAAATTCAGTATTGGCAGGGATCAGAGAAAATAGACACACTAATTCAATTTGGCTGGTGGAGTTGTGAAACTATAAAGAATTATACTATAAAAGTAACAAGAGATACTCATGTTCTTTTTAACCCTACTTTTAGGTTTATATTTTGGGAAACTGGCAACAAGACCAAGTCCATGGAAAATTCACAGAAGCACTATTTTTAATAGCAAAAACTCAAAGCTATATACTTTATGATGAAAGAAAAGGTAAAAAAATATAGTGACATATTACTATAAAACATTCCAAAATTTCTCATAATGGATGATGACAAATACGAAGGGAAGTAGGCGAAAAGAAGGGAATAAAGATTCATATAAAGTCAACTATATTATTTCACTTCAACCTTATAAGAGGCCTGAGAAATAGGTGCTATTATTATCCCATTTTATAGTTGAGGAAACTTGAGGCAAATACAAACTTACTGATTTGCCCAGAGTCACAGAATTAATAAATGTTTGAGGCTACATTTAAATTTGGGGCTTTCTGACTTCAGACTCAACACTCTGTTCACTATACTACCTAGTTGCCTATAAAAATATGAAGCCAAAAATGAAACATAAGAATGTATCAAGTGGTAGAGAAACAAACAAAAAACACAAGTGGAAAAAAAAGATAAAAATTGTTATGAAACTTAACAAACATGATGGACAATGTAGGTATTATCTTGTAAAAATTAATGCATATAACCTTTTTTTTTTCCTTTATCAGTCAATAAGCCATGAGTATAGCAGTATGTACAATAGTTATAATGCATAAATCTTTTTTGGGAAGGAGGGTTCAGAGCCTTAGAGGATTATATTTTGACTTTCTTCTGATTGATTAGTTTCATTTGAAAGTTTATTTTGGTTTGATGCTGTTTTCTTGATTATATACTATGTTCTTTGGTTCATTTTCAAATATTAGAATGCTTGCATTTGCTCCCTGAAATTAAATAAAACTTATCAACAAAAAAAAAAAAGTTTTTCAGGAGTAATTTAAAGTAATCCTTAATGATTCCGAAATACATCTCCATGTGAGCAAGAAGTTAATAAATTAGTGTCACATAACCACAAACATCTTCTCAAGAAACTTAAATAATAACAACAAAATAAAAACATTCACAAATAATCATGTGTAAAGAAAACTCCTCTATTACATTTCATAAAACTGGACCTCTAGTCTTTAATCAAAGACTTCTAAGAATTAGAAGCTTACCATCTAAAGAAGTATCTACTGAACTGATTAATAGTCAGATAGTATTAGTAGTTTCTTCTTTATACTGAAGGAAATTCACCTTCCATGTTAACTTCTACATTCTGGTCCTAATTCTTCCTCTGAAGTTACAAAGATTCAGGTTAAATTACACTAAAATTCAGGCATCCTGACTCCCAAGTGTGCGTTCTTTCCACAATCAATTCCCTTCCCCAAAAGAGACATACTCTATACAAACTAAATAAATATCAGCTTGCCTAAAAAACCAAACTAACCCCAATGACTATCATCCATTATGAGGCTCAGATGATATCTAATAGGATGCTCTCTGCAATCTAACTTTTTCTAATGAAATAATATTTGTAAAGAATTAGCTCAATGCTTGGCACATCATGAATATAATGCATATAGTCTGTTCTGTATATATTTGTTTACATATTGTTTCCTCAACTAGAATGTAAGCTCTTTGAGGAGGGATTGTCTTTTGGCTCTTTTTGTATCCCCAAAATTTAGCACAATGCCTGGCACATAGTAGGCACTTAATGTTTATCGACCAATTATTCCTTCCCCAAATGATACAGTTGCAGGTTATTGGAATCAAAGATCTACATAGTTAATGTTACTAAGTTATTTTCAAAAAAGAAAAAAGTTACACCATATAACCCTTTATTATTTCCACTCTCAAAACACTCACACAATGTCAAATGGTCTATAAAAATTAAACTCCACACAAAGTGAAATATAGTTAGCAATGCATTTTTATGAAAAGAAAAAAAATACTGCATTCCAGAATGATTCTTGATACATTCCTACCAGAAGAGACAATATATGCACAAAATCAAAGCATGCAGAAAACCATATTATGATGCAAAAGAAACCACAAAGAAGAGAAAAAAAGAGAAACCAGGTCACATTTAACATAACAAGCACATTTAAATATGTAGCCTTGTTAAAAGTTGTTTAATATAGCTTTGTTTCTTAAAATGTTCAACAATTCTTTGAAAAATTGATATATAATTGATATATCTCCCTAGCTGTGTGACCCTGGGCAAGTCACTTAACCCCAATTGCCTCAAAAAAAAAATTGATATATCCACATAGATTTAGCCATTCTTTTACTCATAATAGTATAACATCCTGAATGAGAACAAAGATGGAAGCAGCACCAAATCACAAATGGTTAATATTTATGCTATAACAAGCTGCTAGAATTCAGTCAAAACACTTTTGCATATAGGACAGTATAGTATCAATTTACATATGAACTCATTTCCAAAGTGTCAATCTGGCCCCCTCAATACTAACCAACAAAATTTAAAGCATCAACCTTTGTCCTATTATCTGATTTAAACTACTTACATTTCAAGCTCTGTAAAATAACACAGCAGCAGCAAAGTGAATTTTTATCTCCCAGAAAAGAAACTCTATTCCTTCAAAGCAATATTAATCTAAGAAAAAAAAAAAATACACAATGTTGGGAGGAGGGGTGATTTCCTCAATATAAGAATTCTTTGTGTATATGTAAATTAGTGTGACCAATTCAGATCTGCAACTTATCTATAACATATAGTTTTGGAAAGATGTCCAAAGACATTAAGAAAATAAATGATTTACCCATGATTACAGAGCCAATATGTATCAGAGTATGAACTTGAACCCATGTCTTCCTGACTTCAAGAATAGTATTGCTATGTACTATATCATATAACCTCTCATCAACTAAAAATATAGTAGTGCTCAAATTAATATGTAACCCATTAAAACTAAGCATTCAGGTTTCTGGAAAGTGAATCCTATTCTAAAAGTCATGCTTAAGTCAATATTATGATATTTTTGTTATTGTTCAGTTATTTTAGTTGTATTCTACTCTTCATGATCCTATTTGGGTTTTTTTGGGCAGGGACACTGGAATGATTTGCCATTTCCTTCTCCAGCTCATTTTACAGATGAGGAAACTGAGGCAAACAGGGTTAAAGGACTTGTTCAGGGACATGACCCATATCTGAGATTTAATCTGAAATCAGTTCTTCCTGAATACAGACTGGACACACTAGTCATTACAGACCCTTACCAACCTAATGATAATATATTTTCTATTTTTCAAGACCATTTATGTAACATGATAATTTAGAACCTAGAAAACAAGTCTACTTGTCTAAATGAAATTATTCATTATTTATCTATTTTTAAAGCAAATTCTTTCTAGAAATTATTAAATATAGCTTATATATTTGCTCGGTGAATTCCTAGATAGCTTAAGGTGACTTATAAAAAAGGATAGAGACTCTTTGTAAAACCTTGATATTTAAAGAAACATGCTGTGGAAAACCTACAGTTCTTTCCTATGCCACAAGGATATTAATGACTATGCTTAAATATTTTAGTAGGCAAATCATAACAAGAAATTCAGATACTGTTCTATCTTAACAAGTGGATGTATTCATGAATAATGATCAACTCATGCTACATACACACTGTTTTAAACAAAATTAGAATTGTTCCCTCCCCCCTCCCAAAAAAATGTTAGGCTATAAGCAGGATAATTTAGAATTATACCTATGGTTACATTTAGACAACATAGTCTGAAAGAATTTCCAAGGTTTTGCCATTTTTAAAATTATAAGAGTATGCCTTCAAATATCATGGCCAATAAAGCTGTATTAAAATGTAGCATCTTTTTTTAAGCAGGAAATTTCAAAAATTTCTGAAGGTATGGAGAAATCCCTGCCCACGACATTCCCATCCCATCCCTCTCCCCACTCCACCCCCCCAAAGCATTATTCCGAGTCTGGCCTTATTAACTTGTAAGACATCTTGATATGATGATAGTAGCATGTTTACTGGTCAGACTAATATCAAAGAAAAGATTTTCTAATCAGGTCATTTCTGCAAAGCATTTAAATCCCATAGGTTCTAGGTATCAGTAATTCAAAAAAATAGAAAAAATTCAAATAGCAGGACAAAATGTTTCTGAATCTGTTAAAAGTTTTGAATTTCCCACATAATTTCTTAATTTTTTTTTTTTTTGCTGAGGCAATTGGGGTTAAGTGACTTGCCCAGGGTCACACAGCTAGTAAGTGCTAAGTGTCTGAGACCAGATTTGAACTCAGGTCCTTCTGACTTCAGGACTGGTGCTCTATCCACTGCGCCACTTAGCTGCCTCCCTACATAATTTCAAAAGGATACGTTTCCATAATGGAAATGTAAAGGAACCCTGCATTATTCCATCAAAAAAGGATTACAGATTTAGAGAATATCTTTTTTTTTTTAAGTTGCCCTTTCAAAACAGAGATGACAAAACAGTATATAATGAGTAGCTAAAGGTTTCAAGAAATACATTTTACTTAGTAACAGATTGACCTAAAAGTGATGATGATCTGATTCAACACTGTATTTCTACTGATTTACAATTCAGGTATTTGACTATTCTCCACACCACAGCAAGATATTTCTTTATTTCTAAAAATAGGATTCAGGTACTGTATTTTGTATAGAATCATAATGAAAGAGGAGAATATATTTTTGCTTACCCTCAAGTCATATCAAGTAATTTTTATATAAAATGTTAATGTTTGAAAGCTCTCCAGGAAATCAAAGTGTCTTACAAGAAAGAGCACCTGGCTAGGAGTAAAAAAATCTGAATTCTAATCCCAGTTTAGGGCAGGTAGGTGACACAATGAATAGAATGTCGAGTCTGTAGCCAGGAAGTTTTATCTTCCTTCATGATCAAATCTGGCCTTAAGACACTTACTAGCTGGACAAGTGAGCCTGGGCAAGTCACTTAACCCTTTTTGCCTTAGTTTCCTCAACCATAAAATGGGCTAGAACAGGAAATAGCAAACCATTCCAATATCTTTGCAAAGAAAAATCCAAATAAGGTCACAAAGAGTCGAATATGATAAAAACTGGACAATAACAATTCCAGCTTCATTAATGACCTACATGTTATGAAGTCTCAACTAATCTTTATCTTGACTTCCTTACCTATAAATGAGAGAGATAAAAGACTTGCCCAGTCTAAGTGATACTACCACTATTTTGGAAATCAAATGAGATAATGTATGTAAATTATTCTGATATATAGAAGACTACATATGAATGCAAGGTAGTATTACTGTTACATATCTTTTTTATTTCTTCACTTCCCCTCTAAATTTTTGACTTCAATCTTTCTGTCCCCTTCCCCTTCTTATACACCCAATCAGCTTAGTTCTACTGGCTACATTCAATCTGAAGGGTACTTACTCTTGTTAAGAGGATAGTCTATTCTTAAATTAAAAAAAAAAAAAAAAGAACTCTATACTCTTATCTATTTTATGTTCAGTTATTCTAATGAAAGTTCCTAGCATCTGCACCCTGCAGAGAAGGAAAGACTGCCAAAAACAATAGAATGTTCTCAGTCTAGTTTTGTGGTTCTCATCTGTGGTCAAAGAATTTCTCAAGTTATAATAACGAAATTAAAAACAGAAAGTCATACAAAAAGCCTAGATTCTAAGTCATTTTTCCTTTCCCTGCTGTGCTTTCTGATCAAAAGGCTATGCCCCTGGATAGTCATTACATTCATGGGGAGTGCCATGCTGGGGAGAAAAGGAAAAACAGCTTCAAGTTTCAATAAAGCAATTTCTCACTTCCTAACAGCATAAGAGAACACAGTAAGTTTCACACCAAAGAGAATAGAAAAGTCAATCTGTTCACAAGTTTCCAAATTTAAGCAATATAGTCTTCTAAATAAGCTAGAGTTTTTCTACACTAAGATTTTTAAGTCTATTTAAGTGATTTCAGCTCTGTGCACAATGATATATTACCTACCTTTGTCTTCCTTTGTTGAAATATACTATACTAAATAGCGAATTAGAACAACATTAATTCTAGTTCTAGCTCTGCTCCTAACTCACTGTATGAACTTGGGAGTAAGCTATTCTTATATAGGCTTTAGTTTCTTCCTATTTAAAAAAAAAGGGGGGGGGGAGTAGGGGAGAGGAGGTAATTAAAAGAGATGATTTCCAAAAGTCTATGATCCTCAGCCCAGCTTATATTAAAAGCCTTTTACATAAAGCTACAGGCTAAGTAATGTGTCTAAACTTGCTCTGTGACAAATGTAATCACTTAATCTTTAGCTTCATTCTCAATTGCCCAAATCAGACTACAAAGTCCATAAGAAGAGGAATCTATTTTTTTTTACAATCTCTTAAATTCTTGCTCTTCAGAGAAACATCTCCAAAGAGTAGATCAAATTACTAATAAATTCACAGAATGCTATAATCCTGCAAGTAACCTGAGAGATTATCTAGTTCCCCATTCCTCCACGTCACCTCATTTTACAAACGGGGAAACTGAGGAACTAAGAGAGGAAATTATTTGTCCAAAGTCACATAATGACAGTTCCCTGAAAGGAACAGATGGTTAAACATGTCCTGAATGAAAAAAAAAAAAAAAAAAAAGTATACTTTGAAGTTTTGCAAAAGGAAATGTTCTCTACCCATGATTCTTATTTATTGATTGGGTCACTACAGACACTATTTCTATAGAATATGTTTTGAATGCTATGGTCACTCAAAAATTGTTTAATGACTTTATAGCACATCTTTAACTACTGATTTTCATTTGCTACACCCTTCAATTATTCCCAGTATCTTCCTAATGATATGGAGATAAATATTGAACACACTACTTCATGGATACTCATTTATTTTTTTCCTCAAAATTAATCATGAAAATTCTTTTTTTTTTTCATCTCATTTTATTTTTTATTTATTTATTTTATTTGCATAACATATGTGTGGGTAATTCTTCAACAATAACCCTTACATAGCTTTCTGTTACAAATTTTTCCCCCCAACTCCCCACCCCTCCCCTAGATGGCAGGATATTCACTACATGTTAATTAAATCATGACAATTCTTTACCTAAATAAGATGAATTCTGTTGCCTTAATTTTTCTCATCCTTGTGATGCTAAACAATCATTTTTATGTGGCTAGTCACAGAAACTTTTGGTACTCGGAAAAGAGTATTATTTCGATATATTCTCAGTTATAACTATAAATATTCACTCATCTAAAATTAATATAGCTAATTTAAGCATTAGCCAAAGGAAGCTAAAAAATGAATACATAAATAAATTAAATAAAAACTTCATTGTTTATAGAATGGTAGGTTTTGCTTTCCTAGACATGGATCGATCATTTCTAAATTCAACTAGTTTCATCTGCTCTGTACTTACTAGTACCCACCTCTCCCCTAACCCCTTCAAATTCTGCATATCCTAAAACAGAGGAATCAAATTTAGTTAGTACAAATGACCCAGATTAAAAGGGAAATGGAAAATGTCTAGCAAAATAAATAAAACATAATGTTAATTTGTGATTTTCTGAGTTAATAGCACAGATACTCACCAGAAGGCAAAAAGAGTGTTATTCAGAATTAAATATTCAAGCTTATATTGTAACGAAAATCCAAACTCTTCTATTTGGGAAACCAGAGAGAAATTCCTCAGAGAAAAAATAATTTTCCCCCATTTAATAAAAGTATGAAAATATGCATTTCAACCAGCATTCTGATTCAAAATTTTCCAAAATTTGATCTGGCCACGGAGATACAAGAAGTCAACTCTATGATATAGGTATGCTCCTCCAATGCAACAAGGAAAGCTGTTAGGTTTTGCTCAGCTAGCCTCTGACAGTAACAAAGCTTAGACATTATAACCTACTCAGAGAAAAAGTACTCAGTATGAGAATTTTTCTTTCCTTACTTAATGGTAAAGGTAAAGAGGATTTCCTTTCTCTGCAACAAAGAAATATCCTAAGAATGGGAAAACCTGAGACATGACTTTACAATCTTAATATAAATCTCCATAAAAATACAACAGATCCTTAAAACCTAAGATGCTCAGATTGTAGAGAAGCGGTTACTTGGTAAGGACAAAACTGATTAAAGGCTATCATATCACTTTTAATATATCCAGTAATTATTGCTTGAACTATAACAAACTGAGAAAAATGTTTACCATTAAGTGGCAGTTAAAGGATATTTTGGGGGAATCAAGATTTCTGAGGCTGGGAGCTTGTGGACTTTTAAATCCTTTTGCATTCTTTACTTGTTCAATTTCAATCTAATCCCAAGGTCAGTGTTGCAATGGGACCTAAAAGTTATCCAGAGATTGTCAAATAGGATGGTTATTTATCAAGCCTCTGCTCTACAAAAAATGGAATGATCAACCGAAAAATTTAAGTGGGTACCAAGGTAGAAAGAGAAAACATAACAAAGAGTTAACCTGCTATGCCAACACAATCTCTTCTCAAAGACACTGTCCTCTATGATAGCTTGCCATGTTTCACCCAACAGCTGCTCATGATAATCAATGTCTGACAGTTCAGAGAAAGCCCTTAATGTGTCGCCAAGGGGCAGTTCAACAGATGGCATAGTGACTTACAACCAGAATCATTAATTACATTCCCTTATTAGTCTCGGGGCACACTGCTAAAAATGCTTTCTCAGTGAAAAGATGAACATTTCAGATAAATGACCGTCTGGTATTGCCTGTGCAACTCCCTCTAGGACTTCTGGTCATTGCTGATTTCTAGTCAAAATGATGCTATTTTTACAGCCATTTCCCATCTTCCAAGTTCAAACTGGCTATGAGCATGAGTTCTTACCACCACTTCATAATTACTCCCATCATCACTGCAGGTAAGGATAATGTAAAACATGTACATTATTCGTTTTCTGCCCCACAGTCAGATGATTGTGTTGAAATACAAACTCACTTAATCTTAATCATCTCACCTTTGAAAGCCTGAAGACTTAACTCCATTTCCCTCTAAGCCAAGGAATTTATGTTTTATGAGTTGAAACAAACGGAAGTTTCCTTGGTTCTCTTTATATTCTTTTCTCTTTGGGCAACATTCATAAAACTATAATATTTAAGACAAATTCATGGGTATGATTTAAAAAAAATAAAAAAAACACCCTGCTTTTCTAAGGGCAACACTTTCTAAGAGCCACAGATGACAGTACCGTTCCATAGACTACAGGCTTTCTAAGAACAAGGAAAAGTGTTTTAATTATCTTTAGAACTTTCCCAGCATATAACCCAGTACACGGTACTTAAATATCTGTTCAATGAATATTTTCTTACAATTGAGTGAACTGTTGGGAGTGGAAGTAACAGCAGGTATTTGTGTAGGAGGATACCCAAAGACAAATGCTCCCAGTCCTTCTCCATGAAAAGATTACATGTACATGTGGTATATCCTTTGTGTTAAAGGATAACAATCTTTATTTTCCCTCACTGTTGATGAAAAACTAGCAGGGACATAAGAATGAAGGTTAAACTTCATAAAAAGAAAATCATGAAATTTCTGAATTAACAGCACACGAGCCTCTAAAGTACACTGGTTATTGGTTTTAGCTCAGAACTAACTTTGGAAATGACTAAAGAAATTGGAAGGCATTCTCCAACTTCTGTCTGCTTACATTTTTCTATTTCAGTGCCATTCCTGTTGTCCATATCTCAGGCAACAAATATTTAACCTGTGTTGAAACTAGTATATTAAACATTAGGCTCTAAAATATCAAGACTAAGAATTTATTGTTTCTTTCTAAGGCTTATTTTTTCCTGGTTATAAGAAAATATGACCAAAATTTACAAAAAGGTCCAAACAACTCTGATACCTAATAGAATTTCCCATTCTCACATTAAAATAACTGAATAAATAAAGTGGTAGTTTCAAGGATCATACCCACTAAGTGGTGTGAACTACAGGGAGGGAAACTGAGAGATTCTAGTTCACTTTGGATAATACTTACTTCTAGTTTTTTCTCCTTTTCTGTCAAAACATCTTTCTGGTTCTGGGTATACTCCACCAACATGCGTGCCAGCTGGCGTCGATCTTCCAGTTCTGCTGCCAGTCGCCCGTTATATTCTGCTAGTAACAAACACGCTTCATCCACTGTCTTTGAAAGACGTTCAGCTGCCTCTTTGTCTAAGCACAAATGTGACCCAAAAAAACAAAAACAAAAACAAAAACAAAAACAACAAAAACAAAAACCCAAACCTGAGACAACCTACAAATCACATGGACATGGCTGAGATTTTGTGAGGGGTGGGTAAATGGAATGGGGATAGAAATGGTCAAAGGACTTCTCCCCAATGAACAGTTTTTTTTTTTTTTCTTCAAATACAAGAATAGATCTGGATTTGGAGAAAAATAATGAAACTGTTAAAACTGGATATCCACCCTCATCTGGACAAACTAGTTCTGAGCTACCTCAGGTGAAAGAGTTCTGGAATGGAAACCTGACAAAAGGATACCTAAATGCTCCAATGTATAAAAGCACTATGGGAATGTTAACATCCAAACAAAAGGACAATGATTTTGTTTTCTAAGGTTAAGCTAAAAAGAATTATTTATTTTTTCTATTACATTCCCGTTTGTTACCTTATTTTTCCTTCAAATAATGCCAGATATTTATTATTTGGGGATGGTGGTGGAGGTCCAGACCTGTCATTTCACTGATACAGGAAACTTCTGATGAGCAAATTCTATTAAGGAAGATCAGCAATTGTTTTGCAGTTTTTATCTTAGAGAGAGATCTGAGGACCTCAGATGCCCAGTTTATATCAGAGGCAGAACTGATTCCAGATTTTCTTAACTAGAGGATGACTTTCTAACACTATAACACACTGTCTCTCATTAGAACTATATACATGCAAGAAAGTATTACTAAAAACTAAAAGGAGTCTTGATGTACTCTACATTTCAACATGATTTTTTAGGATACCTCAAGGCAGTATTTCTGTAGAAATTCAACCCACATTTGGTATTACCCAAACAGAAATTCATATTTCAATATGAGCTATATTTATATGCCTCTGAAAACAAACAAGCATGCCCTCTGTCCAATATAGTTCGAAAGCTTAAACCATCAGCAATAAGCAAATCTTATAATTCAGTGTATAGCAGATATTTTCTCCCTCTTTTACCTTGGACCCAAAGGTCTCACCTGTAATTTTCTCTAGAAGTGAAACATCTTGAACTTCTTGTGGTAGTGAAGCAATTTTCTGCCTCACAGTAGCATCACCTGATGCAGCATTTTCCAAATCCTGCAGGGCTTTGATTAGTTCCTCAGTCTATCAGAAAGAAAGCAAAGAAAGTACAGGCAGAATTTTAAATTTCTTAAAAATTACTTTAAGTTAAATGAGGTAAAGATGAGTTTTAAAAACAGCTATTTCAGAGAAGTTTATAGATTCTATCCTGAGAACTTACACTACAACATCCTATTTTCCCATTTACCAATGGAATATTAGAAAAAAAGAATACAAGATTATTTTCTGAAACTTAATAATGGCAAGACAAAGATAAAATTCTATACTACACCTTAAAGATCTCATTTCAAATATATTCATGGCAAAAAAAAGCCCAAGATAACATTTTCTGTTTTGGCATACATAATATGTAGAACTAATACTAAGGCACAATAATTTAAAATAAGTTTTTTGACAGCTTTTCTGTTTATACATTACCTAAATTTACATTTACACATTGCCTAAAATTTCCCCTATACTCCTCTTCCTTCTCTATCCATAAAACTCTCTTATAAAAATTATTTTTAAGAAAAGAGAGGAAGAGGAAAAAACACAGTAAAACTGATTAATACATTTAAAAAAAAATTATACTGTTATATACCATGTTCCATAACCATGGAATGCTTGTACAAGAATAGAAAAAGTTATCTATTTTTTCATATCCTTTCTTTGAGGATGGTAGTATAACCTTACAATCTTCACTTTATTTACTGTTTTACATTTTCATTATTACAATCTTTATGCATATCATTTTCTTGGCTCTGATTCATTTTGTATCAGTTCATGTAATTCTTTCCATGTATCTCTGTATTTCTCATAGTCAACATTTCTTATAGCACTATAATATGCCATTAAATTTCATGTACCACAAATTGTTTCACCATTGCCTAATTGATGGGTTTTTCTGTTTCCAATTATTTGCTGCCACAAAACAATGCATAATATTTGAAGAGAAACATAACAAATGTTTATTAAAAGTTTAAAAAAATGTATAATGTATGTTTCAAATTATTTCATGAATTCATTAAAAAAAAACAACATACAACAGGAACACCAATTTTCTAAGAAAGTCACTAATGCATCTCTTTTTTTTTTTTTTTTTTGCTGAGGCATGTGGGGTTAAGTATCTTGCCCAGGGTCACACAGCTAAAAGTGTCTGAGACCAGATTTGAACTCGGGTCTTCCTGACTTCAGGGCTGGTGCGCTATCCATTGCACCACATAGCTGCCCCTGAGTCACCATTTTTAAAGTTAAAAAAAAAAAAAGTATGGAGCAGATAGGAGGCTCAATGGATGGAGCCCTGGCCCCAGAGTCGGAAAGATCTGAGTTCAAATGCAGCCTCAGATACTTGACACATTATTTGTGTGACCCTATGCAAATCACTTAACCCAGATTGCCTCATCAAAAAAAAAAAAAAAAGTATATCAAGTTAATTAGAAAAATTAAGGCTCCATATATATCAATTCCATACCACTCAAAAATATGTTAAACTATTATGTGTACAGGTGAGTAAGGATACAAAGGAAAGAAAAAAACATTTTCTGATCTTAAGACATTTACATTCTATTGAGGGTAGGAAAGAGGGGAGGGACATGCATATAGAAACAAGTTTAAATAAATTAAATACAAAATAATATCAGGATAAGGGGATCATAATAGCTATAGCAGGAGGCAGCTGGAAGGCAGGGAATGAAGAATCAGAGCCAAGACTTACTGTCAAAGATAGGTGGCACCTGAGCTATGCTTTGAAGGCTACTAGAGATGACAAAAAAGAGATCAGCTATGAAAAGACACTGTTGTAGGAAGTAGAAAATCATTGAACCACATCTTAGGAACAGATAGGTCAGTTTGGCTAGAACACAGAATATATGAGGGAAACTCATATGAAATTAGTCCGAAAAGATAGAATAAAAGCAAACTGTGAAAGAAAATGCAAAATTAGGTAGGTCACAAGGAGTTCCTGAGGTTTCCCAACCAGGGAAGTGATGTGATAAGCCCTATGCTTTACAAATATCAATTGGGCAGCTATGTGGAAGACCAATTAAACAAGAGGGAAAAATTCAAAGCAGAGAGAGGGATTAAAAGTCTAGGGTAATAATCTAAGTGAAATAATAAGGGCCTAAGCATAAGCAGTAGCTGTGTAAGTAAGGAGAAAGAGTTAAATGTGTGAGAAAGCAGAATCAACAAGTCTTGGCAACTACTTGAACATGGACAGGGGATGGGAGGGGATGGGTTGAAGAGTCAAGAGTTGAAAATGATTCCAAAGTTTCAAATCTGTATGAAAATATATAAGTTCAAGTCAAAAAAACAAAAACAAAAAGAAAAAAGATTGGGAAGAAAAATACAAAATATTTTGATAGTCACTAATTATCCATTTTTTTTTCATTTGACTAATAGCTAAAAAGCTGCTCCTCTGAAATTATTATAATTCTCTAATTCTTTATAATTTACAAACATAAAATTTACATCTTATGTGATCATTTAACCACTCACCTCCAATACATTTAAAGAACAGATAAGAACCAGAGAGGCTTTTACAAACTTTTATTTAGATTAACAGGCATATATATTCCACAAAAGTCCTCTAATGCTTCATCTCTGACAGGTCCTACTGAGGTTGAGTAGCATCAAAATGGGTATAGTATTAGACTAATATGTCTATGATTAATCTAGAATCAGCCTAGGTTAAAAAAAGATTCAACATCAGGTCAGTCACTAAATGATGAACTTTTGGACTATAGTAATGAATCTAACAAAGCAGGGACATCATATGCGCACACAACCTGCAAAGTTTGAAATCTATATTAGTAGAAGGAGTCCATGATGATAAGTTTAAAGATCATTTGAACTAATATACAGTATCATCAACACAATTTGCTAAGGATCTAAAATATGCAAGATGCTATAATGGCAAAGGGATATAAAAGTTGTTAATACAAGCATATAAATGGAATTTTAATAAATTAGTTATGGATTGGAAAACTCCAATCATATACACACACACATTATTATAATCAACTGTAATAATATATATGTATATATGAATCAACTGAATTACTACAACAGCACAAAAGAACAACAGTGGTTTCTAAACCATTATAAAAAAATTTTCCTAACTACTAATTCCTCAAGAAACACATACAAAAAAAAAAAAAAAAAAAAAAAATCAAATCTTAACCACTGCTTTAAATAAAGCATTAAAGAAAAGCCAATCTAGTTGTTTGGCAAGACAATAATGTAAGAGAGGTTCGACAGAAGCTAACCACTTTAATCTTTTTTTTTTTTTTTTTTAAATTGGTGATTAGCACCACCTTGTGGTCATATTTTCAATGGGGGGGTTGTCATTTTTTTTTTAAATAAATTTTTATGGATATCTTTTGTATTTACATCGTTTACAATTCTCACTCCATTCCAGTTTTCCTTCTTCCCAAAAAAGTCATCTTTTTTTAAGAGAAAAAAAATTCATGAAAATCAATCAATATCTTAAAAAAAAAAAAATCTAACTATATGCAATGTTCCATATATCCATGAATTCCCACCTCTGCAAAATAGCAAACAGAGCTCTCTACCCACATTTTGGGGGCCAAGCCTCTAAACCGTTTGGCAAAAGTCCTTTTTTTTTTCTGGATTAAAAAAAAAAATTCTGAACAGTTTTCCTCACTACCCTCTCTCCTACACAAGAGTACATCCCATCCTATAAGTGCTTTTTAAAGACAAAAAAAAAAAAAAAAAAAAAAAAAAAAATCAGCAATGCTCAATACATTTTAAAAATCCAAAAACATGTGCAACACCTGAGAATCCCCAGCCTCCAAGAAAGAGAAAATTGGGAATAAATTCTCTTATTTTTTTTCTGTCATGCTTTAGATATTAAAAAATTAGGAGTAATAGTTAAACTGGTAACCCCCTCCCCTCCAAGGAAAAAAAAAAAAAAAACCCAACCACCATAGAAATGATAAATAAAACTAAAAGCTAATGTTTTGGAAAGACTAAGCTAATAGAATTTCAACTAATCTGATTAAAAAGAGGGAAGAAAATTAATAAAATATCAAATGAGCAAGATTAAATCATAAAATTAAAAGGAATGAGAACCCATTATGCAAAGTTATTTCCTAATAAAACTGAAAATATAAAAGAAATAGAGTACCTTCAAAAATATAAAATACACAAACTGACAAACCAGAAAGAGATCATAAATAACCCATCTCTAAAAAAAAAAAAAGGAACAGGACTAGCTGTAAAAGAACTATCATAAAAACCCTAAAAAACATTTTTTTTCTTATGAATTCAAAAGAGAATTCTGTCAAATTTTAAAAGAATAATTAATTTTTTTTTTGTTTAGTCATTTTCTAGTTGTGTCTGACTCATTATGACCCCATTTCGGGTTTTCTTGGCAGAGACACTAGTGGTTTGCCATTTCCTTCTCCATCCAGTTCACTTTACAATTGAGGAAACTAAGGCAAAGAGGCTTAAGGGACTTGTCCTGAGTCACACAGCTATTAAGTATCTGAGGCTAGATTTGAACTCAGGAAGATAAGCCTTCCTAACTTTATGCCTACCACTCTATTCAAAGTACCACTTAAGTTGCCTGCAATAATTAATCTCTACACTTTAGTTCCAAAAACTGAGAAACCAAGCTCCCTACCAGAATCTTTTAATGACACATATTATAGTCCTAATATCTAAACCAGGCAAGAATAAAACACAGAAGGAAAAGCATATGCCAATGTTATTAATGAGTATTAATTTTTAAAATTTCAATACAATCCTGAGACTACAGTAAATGATCCAAGAAATCATTCATTATGGTGCTAGATTTATACAGGAATGCAAGGATGATTCAACATTAGGAAAATAGGAAAACAATAGCTGACATAGTATCATATTAAAAATCAAAATGCCCCCAAATCACATGATAACCTTAATGCATGAAGGAAAAAAAGAAAAAAGAAAAAAAAATCTTTCACAAAGTACAAACTCATTTATGCTTTAAGAAAAAACGGACATAGAAGATTCTTTTTAATGTTATAAAAAGCATCTATTTAATTTGCATGACTTCAGATATATGATGGGCATTGTTATTTCTTGCTTTTTCAGTGGGTGGGTTAGAAAGAATTTGGAATTAAAAATTAAAATCAAAAAATAAAATCAGAAACAAGTATCATATAAAATCAAGATATACCAGAACATTTTCCAATAAATAATACAAATGTCCTTTCTACCCACTATTATTTGATATAATTCTGGATATGCTAGCAACAAGACAAGAGAAAAGAATTTAAGGCATAAAGATAAGTAAAGAAGAGATGAAACTATCCCTATTTGCTGGTGATATGATGGTAAATTTGGAAAATCCCAAGTGAATTAGCAAAGATATTAATCAATATAATAACTTCAGCAAAGTTGCAGACTAAAAAATAACCCTCAAAAATCAACTGCATTTCTATGTAACAACAAAATCCAAGAATATTAGTATCAGGTGAATACTAAAACACACACAAAAAAGACTTGTACAGATTTAATTACAAAGTTTTTCTCAAAGAAATAAAGAACTGAAATAGTTGGAGGAATATTCAATGCTCATGATTGGACAGTGCTAGTATAATAAAAATGACAATACTATGAAAGTTTGTACTTTCAATGTCATGTCAATCAAATCAGAGGCAGCTATAGATAGCATAGTGGGCAGAGCACCGATCTTGAACTCAGAATGATCTGAGTTCAAAATCAGCCTCAGAACTTCCTAGCTGTGTGACCCTGGTCAAGTTATTTTAACTCCAACTGGCTCACCAAAAATAAATAAATAAATCAAATGCCAAGTGGATCCTTTACAGAGCTTGATAAAATAAAAACAAAATTCATTTGGAAAAAACAACAGATCTATACTATCTAGAGAAATGATGGAAAAGAGGTCAGGATATAAGGGAAACAGCACTCCCAGTTCTCTACCTCTATTATAAAACTGCTATCATCAATACCATCTGGTATTAATTGAAAAACAATAGATTAATAGACTATCTAGACCAAGAAGGATCAGAAATAATGTAATTCACTAGCTATTACAGTCTCAACAATTTTCTGTGATTTGGAATTTAGATCTTCAGGCACCAGAAAGAAGAGGGGAGGGTTACATTCTTTTACAAGCTCATAGTTCCAAAAGACTACTATAGTCTTGCTGCAAGGAGAAAGGTGAATGGTGGGAGAGGGGCTACTAAGTAAGCTAAATAAGGCATTACTTCATAGAGTTTTTATACTTTTTTGTGCGCTTGGTGTCTTTTATCATGGAGACAGTTGAAATTATTTTTATTTCTGATATTTAATTTGTTTCAGAAGGTTGATGGGTTATGAGACTCGGGAAAAAAAAAAGTTCTAGTGCTCTATCTTCTTGGTCAATTAACTGGAAGTCCATAACATTTTCAATTGCTTTGTGGTAGTTATTCTTTCAATTTACAATGTGGTAGTCTTTGTCTTAGTTGTTTTTTCCACTATGGTAATATTTTTTACACATCCCATTTGACAGACACTTTGTTCCCAGTTCTTTGCTATGACACAAATGCCATTATAAACATTTTGGTATTTTGTCAGTGACTTCCTTGGGCTATTTATATACCTAAGGATGAAATCTCTGAGTCAAAATGACATTTTAGTCACTTCATCTGCATAATTCCAACTTGTTTTTCAGAAGAGGTAAGTAGATTTGCACCTCCACCAACATACATTGGCTTACTTGTCTTTCCATAAGTTTTCTAATACTATTCCAACACAATACTATTCAACTAGACGTATTTTGTCATTTTGATAATTTGCTGTGTATGAGGTGAAACTTCAGGGTTACTTTTATTTGGAACATTTTTTCCATACAGTTTTTTTGAAAACTGTTTATTCACATTCTTTGACCACTCAAATCTATTAGGAAAAGATCTTTGACTTTTGATTCTTGTCCATATATTTTGGATACTATACCCTCAGAGATATTTGATACAAAAGTCTTTTTTTCACATGGCTATTTGTCTAAAATAACCTTTTTGTCTAAAATGTGTTAATTTTGTTGAAAAACTTTCAAATCATGTAATGAAAAATTCCCTCTTTTAACTGTTATAATTGCCCCTACTGGTTAAGAATTTCCCTAAGGGGCAAATCTTAAGTAGTTTATCCCCATTCACTTGGACATACCAAGAGAGGGCCTGCAGTTGGATCTTGGGGAGAATAGCTTCCAGGGTAATCATCATCTTCATCTTCTTGTATTTGCTGAAAGGTTCGCTTGAGAGATTTCTTCTCTTCTGTGGCTACAATGCAAAGACAAAAAAAAAAAAAAAAAAAGAAAAGAAAACGGAGTCACATAACTTTAAACAAGATGCATTATTTCTTCTACGCAAACTCAGGGTACAATCTTTATAAATTGTGAAAAAGAAAAAGTTTTAACATTTTAACAAATTTTTTCGTGTCATGGGTTTTTCACCTGGTCTTAGTGACACCCAAGACTAATCATGATCAATGGTGGTGTTGGTCCATATCAGTTTATACTAAGGTGAAGCAAAAACTTCTAAAAGCTGCCTGTTTAACTTTAAAGCTGCATCATTTTAAAAGAAATCTGACAGAAAAGTAAAATAAAAAACAAAAAGCAACGTGGACCGGACTGCAAAACCTGACTCTGCCACCTAAGTCCTTAATCTCATTAGACCTCAGATTTTTCAAGTTTAAAATGAAGATGCTGATCTAGATTATTTCTAAGGTTCTCCTAACTATAAATTAATATTATAATCCAATTTATTTAAATAATCCAATATTAATGAGATTGCAGAGAGACCCTTATTTTTTATACGTAAATTTTAATTGCTGTGGCTTAAAAATAAAATACTGGGGGCAGCTAGATGGCACAATGGATAGAGCACAGCCCTGAAATCAGGAGAACCTGAGTTCAAATCTGGTCTCAGACGCTTAATATTTCCTAGCTGTGTGACCCTGAGAAAGTCACTTAACCCCAATTGCCTCAGTAAAAAAAAAAAAAAAAAGAAAAAAAATCCTGAAGACAACATATAAAAATGCACAATCAGCCAAGTTAAACCTTTTTCAAATACATACTTTCTTAATATGCCTTTATAAAATAAACCCAATTTCACTTTAAAATAAAAAGTAATTATTAAGGAATGCAAATAAAAACTACAGGGTTCAGAAATGATGCCAACTACTCAAGAGCCACCTGAATACGCCTTTTTTGTTTATATTTAAAAATTTTAATTTTCCCACATTATGGATTTTTAAGAGATGTACCCATTATTTTCTAATAATTGTTTTCATCTTATAATGGGCCAGAAAAACTAGAACAATTACATAGAAACAAATATACTCTTTTGTTTTTTTTTTCTAATGATCCTAAAGATCTGAAAAGATAAAAGATACAAAAAGCCATGGAAAACAAGCCAGAAACCATATTCTTAGGTACAGTAGAAAAATAAATTGACTTTGATTAATATGACTAAGTGATTAAGTTGGTTTTTCAGAAAGAAGGGGTTGTAATCTATACCAGTGTTAGCAGAAGGACCCATACCAATGAAATCAAATCCTTTAAAGTACAAGAATCGTGTGCAATAAGTCATTATTTTTTCAAAACATTTAGAAATAATCTCAAATGATCCCACAACAACCTTGTAAGACACCACAAGGTATTATTATTCACATTTTAGAAAATCTTAACTTAAGATAAATATTAAGTGACTTGTCCCTGGTTACGCAGCTTGTAAATGCAGGAACCAGTATTAGAAAGGAGATCTTCCAAAATTCTAATTCTATAGACAAACCAAATCATATCTTTAAATTCTCCTACAGGTTAACAGTTTCACCCATAAGTTACCAAATCTGAGGATGTCAACCAGGATACTAGAAAGCCAGGAAGAGAAGGGATAGGCACAGTCAAAATAGGTTATAATCATAATCTTAACCTTCCCATTGTTCTTTCCTCAATGTATTGTGTCAGAGATTAATTTTAGTCCTCTAGTTCTAGACTATGGATATCCTATACTTCTGTTAACAAAAGCCTAGGAGCTTTCTGATAGGTGCCAGAATGCAGCAAAGATATACTAAAAAGCCTTGACCCAATGCAATCTTTCTTAATATAGAGAAAAGCCTGTTACTCCATCAGTTTACATTCTATTTCTCATATCTTACTCAACAATCTAAGATTTAGTCAAAAGAATAATAAACTAGCTTTAGATATGAGTAGCAACATGAGTTTTACCTAGTTGCTAGACCCAAAATTACAGTAGCAAACTGTAATTTGAAGTTATTAGCAATGCCTGTTCATTCCAACAAACAAAGCTCTTTACAAGATCAATTGAAAAAAATTCAAGAATCAATTCATTCTTTCTGTGAAGACTAAAGTAACATTATTGTTGCTTTGTAGAATATATTTGCAGGTGTCCTTCACTTTACACCATAAATTTATACCCAAAGAGTTGAGGATAAACTGAAATTCTGAATGAAGTATCTCACAAGTATAAAAGTAATCACCTAGGGGAATTCCATGCAGAATCCCTTTATAGGATAAATAATGTTTTGTAAGACAACTCACTAAGTCTAAATTGCAAAGCAGGTGGTTGGTGATTTGCACTGATAGAGGAAGTCTTCTGAGTAGGAATTTTTTATTATCAATTAAATCATAAATCTGACAACCCCCTTCCAAATGTCTACTTTTGCAATAGAGCAAATAACCAGCCTATGGCAAAAGAAAGTACACTGGAGCAAAAGGCAAGACACTTGTGTTGTAATTCTGGTTATATGGCAAATAACTTCATGTTTCCCTGATCTATAAAATGTGTTGGAGTACAGGGGTGAGGAGTGGGGGCAACTGGGTTAGCTCTCCAAGGTCTTTTCTAGTTCCAAAATTACAACTGTTCTTCATCCTACCCCAGCAATTTCATTTTCACAAACAGTTTTTCTTAAAATGGGAGCACAGTCATATTCATAATAAGTTTAAAATACCAAAAAGGGCAAAAAATATACATTCCGAATAAATTTGAACTTTGCCACCTAAATTATGCTTATTTGTTTAACTACATAATCTCAGCCAAATGGTGCCAATACCTAGTGGAAGCAATATCATACTATTAATTTCTTTTAATTAAAGATGCTTATTTTCAAAGCATATGCACAAATAATTTTTAACATTAATCCTTGCAAAACCTTGTGTTCCAAATTTTTTTCCTTCCTTTCTTCCCACCTTCACCCCTAGATAGCTCATATCCAATATATGTTAAAAATGTGCAACTCCTCTATATATATTTCCACAATTAACATGGTGCACAAGAAAAATCAGATCAAAGGGGTAAAAAATGAGAAACAAAATAAAATGCAAACAAACAATAATAAAAAAGAGATGAAAATACTAATGTTAACTTGTCAAGTATTTTAACATTATTAACATGTAGTGGACTTCCTGCCATCTAGGGGAGGGGAGGGGACTGGGGGTAAAATTTGTAATGGAAAGCTTTGTAAAGATCAATGCTGGGGAACTACCCATGCATATGTTATACAAATAAAAAGCTTTAATAATAAAAAAAAAATACTAATGTTGTAGTCCACACATATTTCCCACAGTCCTCTCTCTGGGTGCAGAAGGCTCTTTCCATCACAAGTCTATTGGAATTGACTTGAATCACCTTATTGTTGAAAAAAGCCATGTCCACCAGAATTGATCATCGTATAATCTTGTTCTTGCTGTGTACAATGTTCTCCTGGTTCTGCTCATTTCACTTAACATCAGTTCATGTAAGTCCAGGCCTTTATGAAATCATCCTGCTTATCGTAGAACAGCAATAATATTCCATAACATTCATATACCCTAATTTATTCAGACATTCTCCAACTGACGAGCATCCACCCAGTTTCCATTTTCTTCTCACTACAAAAAGGGCTGCCACAAATACCATTAATTTCTTTAAACCACAAGATGGCAATAATACCCATTTCTGATTATCTTTTTATATATAAATTATTTTTATAAAGTACTTTAAAGTTCAGAGAATTCTTTCATCACAACAACTCCAAGAAACCAGCAGTACAAATGTTATCCCCATTTTATAGAGGAGAAAACTGAGGCTCAGGGAGGTGAAATGACCTGCCCAATGACACCAAGCCAATAAAGTACCAGAGGTGGGATTCAAACTTAGGTTTCTTGGTTGTAGGTTCAATGCTCATTCCACTAAACAGTTTATAATCTAGACAAACTGGTCTTCTAGATGTTCCACAAATGTGCTTTTCAATAACTATGCACAAATAATTTTTAACATTAATCCTTGCAAATCAATACCTAGACTGCTATGGCTCTTCACTATTGCCTTATGAAATAAGTCTTCCTTTAAGTCTCATGCTCAAATGTCACTTCTACATGAAGTCTATACTATATGGACACGTCTCCTTCAGCAGAATCTAAGCTCCTTCCAGAAAGGAATTTTTTATTTTTGTCTTTGTAACTGTGGTGCTTAGCAAAAGGCCTGATATATGGCAAGTATTTAATAAATGTTTTCCTAACATATATTACTATTGCTCAGAAAAAGGTTAAATTCAATCAGAATTTAAGAGTTGGAGGGAGCACAAAGGTCAGCCAGTTCAACCTATCTATAACTGACCAAGAAGCCCTTACACAATTATACTCTTAAAATCCAGTTAATATATCCCTCTCTTAGAAGCAGTTCATTCCTCCTTTGGAGGAATCTTCCCAACCATCAGATCTCCTTTGGAGGAATGAACCATCTGTAATGGTTGGGAAGATTTCTCCTATGTTAAACTGAAATTCCCTTTTCTGTACCTTTCTCCAAGTTTTGCTCTTAAAGGTAAATCAAAGTAAGTCGATATTCTCTCTTGTACAAGGACTGATTCAAGCATTTGTTTTCTTGTACTCATGAGTTGTCTTTTCTTAAAGCTAAATATCCTTTAACTGATATTTTTCTGACAACCCTGTGAATCAGGGAATGCAGTTATTAATATTCCCATTTTACAAAGGGGGTAACTGAGGCTCAGTGAGGTATAATGATTTGATCATGTTCAATCAACTGATAAATGCCAAAACAAGGATTCAAACCCAGGACACTGAAACTGGGGTATCTAAAGCAACCAGGATAATAAGAAAGATCAGAAATAACATACAAAGATAACCTGATAATTAGGATGGATAAGAATAGGGCAATGTCATGAATACTCTAATAGTTGTCTTTAAATATTTGAAGGATTGTCAAACAGAATAAGAATTCATTTGTTCTGCTTGGCAGGAGGGCAGGAGTAGGAGAGATAAAAACAAAGTTGCAAGAGAGTCAAGATTTAGAGCACTATTAAAGGAAAAACTTCCTAACAAATGGAAAAATTCAAAAATGGAATGAGCTGTCTCAGAAAGTGGTAGATTCTTCATCACTGAAAGTCTGCAAAGCAGATTAGATTCCTTCAACTATGAAATTGTGCCATTTTCTAACAGGTTAAGTGACTTGTTCAAGGTCACATAGCTAGTGTCAACAGATGAGATATGATCTTGTGTCAACTTTGATACAAGGTTTTAATTTTATCTATATAGTGCCATTTCCTTAATCTCTCAAATCTAAGGATGTTTGGTGGAGGAAAGGAGGAGAGGGAAGAAACTAACTTAAAATTACACATTTCCTTTCACTCCATCCAAAACTTTGAAATCCAACTACCACCCACACTAATGATTCAAGAAAACTAGTGCCAAGAAAGAAGCAGGTGGAAAAGTGATTTTCCTCTGTCTCCATGTTTGATGAATCCTGTTTTCCATCACCCTAGATAAAAACTAAGTTGTCAACATTTTATAGCATATGTCAAGTTGACATCCTTAAGGAAAGAATGAGTCAAAAGAAAATTTGTCAGAGAATTCTGATAAACAGAATCCAACTGAAATATAGTTTGGAAACAGCATTCATAAATTTAGAAAAGGAATTGTAACCACTGGCTTGTCATCTTCAATATTAAAATAGAAAAGGTATTACATTTTTTTATGCCTAAGACAATCAATACATAAAACCAATAAATATCAAGTCCCTATCATTTAGTTAGTATTTTTGAAAAGGAAACAGGATCAAAGTCCTTTCTATACTTCCTCTCCTCTCCCCCCCAAAATGTTCTCATTTGAACAAAGAACAATACTATTTGTATTGCAGATTTTTGGTCCAGTTTCAAATACAAAGACAAACACAATATTGCTCTTTCAAGATTAACGTGGACAAATCATAGGATTTAGAGCTAAAAAAGTGATTATCAAGTCCAGTCCCTTATTTATTTATTTTTTTTAAATATAAAGAAACAAGAACTGGAAAGTTTAAGTGACCTGGTCAAGGTCACACAGGTTATAAGCAGAAAATCTGGGATCCAAAATCAGGTCCCTTTGATATCAAAAGCATTATTCATTTCACTCTACCCTATACTACCATTTAAAACCCCAAATTGCCTCTACATCATATTTTCCAAAAATGCTTAAAGATACTACCACTATTTAACACATCCTTCTCCAAAGCCTAATTATGGCATAGAGATAACGTTGAATTCTTAAAGAAATCAAAGTAGGGCAACCTCTGAGAAGTCATGTTGAGAAAAAGGCTTCAAACTATTAAGCTAAGTAACTTATACTACAAGTGGTAAAAGCTTTAAGAAACATGGTAACCTTCAATTCCATAGTATAAATGGTAATGTTTTTAAAACTCACAGAATGTTATAGTTTACAAAAAGTCTTCTGAAATCATCCAGAATAATTACTTCATTTTATAGATAAGAGGGATGAGATCTAAAGAGGAAGAATGGCTTACCCCAAACAACTTAGACACAGATCCTAGTACTATTCCCAGCATCCCAAAAATGTAAAATACTGACTAGATATTACAAAGGAAGGTTTCAATAAAAAATGAGAGATTTTCAAATGGGAAATGACAGAAATACACATACACATTAATACACACATATAAAAGAGTTAAATAAAACTTTTTAAAGCAATTTAATAGCTTAATAGCAACATATTCCTATAATCCTTAAAATTCCTGCTACCTGAGAGGTTGAGGCTAATCAATTGAACTTGAAAATTCCAAGGTGCAATAGGGCTAAATGAACATTTATCTGTACTAAATCTGGCACCAAAATGGCAACTCTCCCTCCCAAAGGGGATGCCTAACAAGAAATGACCAAATTTAAAAAACCAGCTGGTTAAGATTCTGTACAAGTATTGAAATTGGCCCATGAGTGACTTCTGTACTTCAACCTAGACTAGAAAGGGAATCCTAGTCTTAAAAAAAAAAAAAAAAATTAGATATTATTATATAAGGATTCTGAAGTATTGCTGAAGAATCAAAATAACGATGAGATCACTCTGTGCCAGAGATGGAGTGAAAGCAGGGAGAAATGCTGTGCTAGTAAATTAAATGTTTAACAACCAGCTTTCCAAAAAAGAAAAAAAAATCCCCTAACACATCTTTAAGTTTAATCTAAATTATGTTTAACAATCAGCTTTAAAAAAATCCACTTATATACTTTAATTTTAATCTGAATTATTAACACTTTATTAAGTCTAAACAATCAACAAAACAATAAACCAAGTTCTGATTTGTAGTATTTGCTGATTTTCAAAGTAAATGCTCATGCTTTGAAAATTTAACATTAATTTGAAATTTATTTGAAAAATTAACTAACATCTGAATCAGTCAAGAGTTGACTCTAGAACATCCTGACAAAGAGGGCTCAGTTGTTAATATATTCCCATTTTCAGGAAATATTTTTCTACAATAAAAGGGAATCTATCTATTGACTGTTCTCTGCTGTTGACCAACTTTCTGGAGAATCCATTATTCACTTTCTTCCCATTCCTATTAAGCCAGGTCTTTATAACCTAATCAATAATAAGCAAAGACCATTCAAAGGGCATGTTCTTATCGAATAATTATCATTTATAAATAAATGAATCAGTTTTCATAGGTGTCACTTTTAATTGGACAGTATCAAATCTTCCTCCAGTATCTTCAATTGATGAAAGTTTTTCTGGGAAGGGAGAATGAATAAAAATAAATTTATATATATATATACACACACACAAATATATAACAATATATTAATTGTTATAGAAGATATAAATATAGTATATAGTACTTGCCCTCAAGTAACTTATAACTTGGACATGAAAACAATCATGTGGAATGAATAATAATAATGAGTAATTATACAAGCTACAATAATGATGCCATAAGGTAGTATAAGCAAATAATATGTAATATTGTGAATAACTGCCACAAGACTCAGAGGAGGAAAGGAAGCAGTGTAGGATAGTAGACTAGATCTGTCAGGTAAAGTTTCATGGAGATAGCAATATTTCAGGTGGGCCTTGAAGGATAAACACTGAAGAAATGAGCAAGATAATAGATAGGAAAGGAAATGGTCTTCTCTACAGGAAAAAGAAAAATGGCCTGAAGAATGACCCTGGGAAAGAAACTGAGTTGACTATGGTTGGAGTAGAGGGTTAAAACTAAAAAGCTAATTTTCTTAAGTTTAAAAAACAAATGTCATTTTATTCCAGAATTTTTAGAGTTTCCATTCTATAAAATGTGGAGAAAGGAAAAGAGAAAGGGAACAAGAATTTATTAAGCATCTACTAAGTGCCAGGCACTGTGCTAAATACTTTACATATATCATCAGGTTTGATTAAAAAAAATTCTGTGAGACAAATGTTATTAATACACCCATTTTAGAGTTAGAAACTTGAGGAAGACAAAAATCAAGTGACTTATCCAGAATCATGAGCCTAGAAGGTATCTGGACCAAATTTGAACTCAGGTCTTCCTGACTCCAGGTCCTGTGCGCTACATATACTCTATCACCCCACTATCTCTAGATTATATATGGATATAAACTATATTAATATTCTATGGATCTAAATTTTGTCTCTCCAGCTGGATTATGTTATTAAGGATAAGGACCTCTTGATACCAAATTTTATCAGATTGATTGGGAATCTAGTTGAAATTAAACATAACTTTACTTGTTACTATCAACAAAGCACTGTACAAATAGGGATAAGAAAACCAAAGAATGGTTTAATATGTTGATTAGTTTGGCTAGCCTACTTATTTTTTGCTCTTTATTTTTTGTTACAAAGGATGGCTTATAGTGGGGGATTATATATTTAGAAATGACAGTGATAGAGGGGAAAAAAAAATTTTTTTACACTGAATATAAAGGAACTCAGAAAAAAACAAACCGGAGTTAACAACTAAGGGAAAAAACTGGAGCAAAAAGCATGGCTTAAAACCATGCAAACACCTGGATCTTAGTCAGAAATGGAGTACAGACAGCAGAGATTAGTGAAAATATATGTGCTGAGAATCTTGAAAATCTAATCAAAAGGGCTTTAAAATGAAAAGGAAGGCAGAATAACAAAAAATGACTATGTGTATCAGAGCTAGATGCAATGAAAGCAGTTAAAATATAAGAATAACAACAAAGATGCCCAGAAATTTAAAGGAAATACAATCCAAAAAGGAATCAAAAATAAATCCCAGTTTTACATGGCAATATATAAATGCATAAAAGTATTGTTAGAACCATAACTCAACCCCCCCCAGGAAAAGTGGGTTTGAGAACTTAAATCGACCCAATAATCCCAAACCCCTTTGGTACACCTAAAAGACCCTTGCCTCCTTCTCTCTTGCAGCAGAAATCTCACGTAAGACTTCTATTCCCTTAACAAACAGTTGCAAATATGTCAGATAAAGAAGAAAGCTAACCTATCTGCTGGTTTCTGTTAAATCCTATAAAAAGCCCTATGTCCTTTTGTTCAGGGCCATGTGAGATTTGTATACTGATCCCATGTGGCCAAAGTCGACTTTAATAAATTCTCCGATTAAAAATTAATATTTCTCAACTCATCTCTATATCTTGGCACAACAGTTTAGGTAACAAGAAAAGTGGGAAATTGGATTTCACAATATCACTACTAAGATTTGGTTAAAAAAAAAAAAAAAAAGGGTCCATGGTCGGAATATGGTTCTAGAAAGGTAAACATTATTCAAAAAGGAGAAGAGATTTAGTAGATAGTAATAAGACATACTTTTGTCAGGAAATGTAGGAAGCAGAGGAGAGAAGTCTGGTAAAGAACATTTAGATAAAAATAAAGAGAGGGGGAAACAAAATATCAGAGCATACAGCATACTACCTGGGCAGAAAGATGGAATGGATGAGGTATTTAGGAATTCTATTACAAGCTTGGTATGGATGTATGATTCAACAGTGATGGGAAAATTATCTAGATATCTGTTGAAACTCCTCTGTGATACCAAAAGCTTGCCTTAATAATTTCATACTTTAAAAGTAGAAAAACCATCAAGGGGAACTGATCTTTTGGAGCTAGTTCTCAATGGCAAACAGAAGCTGACTGCAAGGATATAAATGATGGGAATCTCTAGTAGGAAGCAGACATTCCATTTTAGAATTTGTGAGAAAAAAAGATAGAAAATATACACAGAATATGACATGTACATTAGATTTTAAGAGAATTGATTTCAAAGGTTTTAAAAGAATATGTAGGATCTCATAAGATTCTACAAAGGAAAAGTCAGTCCAAGAGAAATGGGAAGCTCTCAAGAATAAAATTTCTGAAGACAGAAAAACAATTTCTAAGAAGAAAAGCATAAATTGTCCAATGAAAACAATGTGTTTCACAGGCAACTCAATGACCAACTTTGATTTTAAAGAAATGTATAGAAGATAGAAGAAAAGAGAGATAACCAGCATGAAAAAAAAAAAAGACTACATGGTCTTGAAAGAGTAAAGAATGCCAAAACTCAGAATGAGAGCTGGTAAAGTAAACTAAGAACAACAAAGTTCTTTGTTTATTGGGGTTTTTGGTTTGTTCTTCTGTTTGTTTGTTTTTAAAGCACTACATGGGTGGGATGAATACAGGAAGTTAGTGCAGTTCATGTCTCAGTTTGCTTCTCTATTTAGGAGAATGAATTCCGCTATATAATAAAATAAAATGGCTAAAAGGAAGTAGAAATTCAGAACAAGCAGGGAGATCCTAAGAGAGTATCTAGCTATTCCTGATAAGCTCAAATTGCCAAACCTAGATAAACTAAATTTGCAAGTAATGAATGTACTGATAAATGCAAAGATCAGGCTACTATAGTCAATGATCTTTGAAAAACAATAGAAAACAGAAGGGAAAGGCTTATGTCATTTTTCTTTTTTTTCCTTTTTTTTTTGTTGAGTCTCAATTTTTTTCCTTCCTCCCTTCCTTCCCTGTCCTTTCCCCAAAAGGGCAAGCAATTTGATATAGATTATATATGTATAATTATTTTAAACATATTTCCTTATTAATCATGTTATAAAAGAAAAATCAAAACAAAAGGGAAAAACTACAAAAAACAAAACTAAAAAAATATGAAGATAGTATTAACACTCACCCTTGCAAAACTTTGTGTTTCAAATTTTTTCTCCCTACCCTCTCCCTTAGACAAGTTTCAATATATGTTAAATGTGTGCAAAATATGTACAATTTTGATACATATTTCTACAATTATCATGCTACACAAGAAAATCATATCAAAAAGGGAAAAAAAGAGAAAGAAAACAAAATGCAAGCAAACAACAAAAAAATGGTGAAAATACTATGTTGTGATGCACATTCAGTCTCCACAGTCCTCTCTATAGATGCAGATGGCTTTCTCCATCAAAAGCCTATTGAAATTGGCCTGAATCATCTCATTGTTGAAAAGAGCCATGTCCCTCAGAATTAATCATGATGTAATCTTGTTGCTGTGTACAATGTTCACTTGCTTTTACTTACTTCATTTAGCATCACTTCATGTAAGTCTCTCCAGGCCTTTCTGAAATCATCCTACTGATTGTTTCTTATAGAACAATAATATTCCATAACATTCATATATCATAATTTATTTAGCCATTCTCCAACTGATTAGGCATTCACTCCGTTTCCAGTTCCTTTCCACTATGAAAAAGGGCTGCTACAAACCTTTTTACACATGTGGGTCCCTTTTCCTTTTTTATGATCTCTTTGGGATACAGCCACAGTAAAGACACTGCTAGATCAAAGGGTATAGTTTGATAGTCCTTTGGGCATAGTTCCATATTGCTTAATAGTTGAATCAGCTCACAACTCCAACAACAATGTATTAGTGTCCCAGTTTTCCCACATCCCCTCCAACATTTATCATTATTTTTTCCTGTCATCTTAACCAATCTGAGAGATAGGTAGAGCTACCTCAGAGTTGTCTTAACTTGTATTTCTCTGATCAATGATGATTTAGAGAATTGAAAATAGTATATTTCAATGAATATTTAATCTCCATAGTTCTTTCTCTCAATGCAGATGGCATTTTCCACCCCAAGTTTATTGGAATTGTCTTAGACCACTGCAAGGCGAGAAAAGTTTATCATCACATAATCTTGCTGTTATTGTATACAGTGTTCTCTTGGTTCTGATCACTTCACTCAGCATCAATTCATGTAAGTCTTTTCAGGTTTTTCGTCCTGCTCATCATTTCTTACAGAATAACATTCCATTACATTCATATGTCACAACTTATTCAGCCATTCCCCAATTGATGGGCATCCACTCAATTTCCAATTCTTGCCACCAAAAAAAGCTGCACAAACATCTTTGTACATGCAGGTCCTTTTCCTTCTATGTCATTTAGTTTTTTAAATATTTTTTAAAAGCAAAGATTACAAGTTATAAGGTAGTGAACCTGACTTCAATTACTGGCAAAATCCTAAAATATCTTAAAGAAATGGTTAGTGCATTAATATCTAAAAAAGAAAGCATTGATCACAAAAAGCCAGCACAGATTTATTAAGAACCATTCATGGCAGACTAAATTTCATTTCCTTTTTTGTCAACATTTCTCTCACTCACTTTGAAATCCTTTGCATCTAGTTTTGAATCTATTCACTTAACACAACCAACATCCAAAATCACCTCTTAATTGCCAAATCTTATGGCATTTTCTTAACCCTCAAATTTCCCTTCACCTCTATGAAGCCTCAGAGGAAACTGTCATCTCCTCAAGTAAACAAACACACTCAGCACCTACTGTCCATAACACTATTCTCTCTCTCTCTTTTTTTTTTTTTGCTGAGACAATTGAGGTTAAGTGACTTGCCCAGGGTCACACAGCTAGGGAATGTTAAGTATCTGAGACCAGAATTGAACTCAGGTCCTCCTGACTTCAGGGCTGGTGCTCTATCCACTGCGCCACCTAGCTGCCCCTCTGTAACACTATTCTCTTGAATTTTAGTGTTGTATCATTAATTACCTCTTGGACATCTCAAATTAAATGTCCTACAGGTACCTCAAACTCAATATTCCCAAAACAGAATTCACTTTCTTCCCTAAAAATTCTCCTCTCTTTTTTAATTTAACTATCACTATTGAGGGCACCACTCTCCTTCCAGTCACCAGGTGTTAATCTTGTACTCATTCCACATATCCAGTCTGCTGTCCAAGATCTTCCCCAAAGGGCAGATCTTACCATTTCATCCCCTCCCTACTCAGTAAATTCCACTATTTTTCTATTACCTGCAGGATCTTCTATTGGGCATTTAAACTTCTTTATAACCTGATCCCTTCTTGCCTTTCTAATCTTCTTGTATTTTTTACTCCCTTCTATAATCTAGCTATAGTGGTCTATTTGCTATTCCTCACAGCTCAAATCCAATTTTCTGAAGGAGAGCTTTCCTGGCTTTGTCCCTTCTGAGATGAGTGTGCATATGCCTCTTCATTAGAAGGCAAAGTCCTTGAGAGAAGGGACTATATTTTTGCTTTTCATTTTGTCTCTAGCAATTAACACAGAGACAGGCACTTAGCTTTAAATACTTAATGCTTGATACTAACCATACAGACTGGTAAACAAACACTACATGGTTTACCTAGATTTTAGTTAAGCATTTGACAAAATTTCTCATGCTATTCTCATGAATAAGATGGAAAATATAGGCTAGAGAATAGTAGTTAGGTATTTTTGGAATTAAATAGCTGGACCCACAGAAAAACCACCAATTAGTGGCCTTAAATGATATAGAATTAAAACAGCTATGTCTTGATTAGGACAAAGAATAAATCCCATTAACAGGTCACATTATTAGAATATGCACAATTATAAGATAATTCTATGTAAAATATGGTAATTTGGTTCCTAATTGAAATACGAAATAATCCCCCCCCCCCCCCGGGGGTAATTGGGGTTAAGTAACTTGCCCAGGGTCACACAGCTAGGTTGTGTTAAGTGTCTGAGGCCACATTTGAACTCAGGTCCTCCTGACTTCACCTACCCACTGCACCACCTAGCTGCCCCACAATGAAATTTTTTAAAGTAAGTTTTTTATCTGTTCATTAATATAACATAAAACAAATGATGATCCACATATTTTTGATTCAAGTTTATTATAGTTTTAGAAAGAAAAAATTTTTAAATGACTCAATAGCATACCTAAAGATAAGTCTACACTGATGATTGATGAAAACACCATTGTTATATAAAGTATTTTGATAGTGTAGACTGAACTATTGTCTTTTTAAAAATCTTCATAATATGCTGGTAGATGCTAAGAGCTTTATACACATCTCAGTAAATTTGCATATTTATATTTTCACACAATGATCCAGGGCCTTATCTAAAATCAGTAAGGTCTTAAATGTAATGAAGTTGCCTTTACAATATTTTTCAACAGCTGGGCTAAAATATTTAAAAACCAGTATTTGAAAATATCTTTAGTCATTCATGCATTAGTATTTAAACACTAAAGAAATGGAAGTGATATATGGTTGTAACCTTTTAGAACACAAAGATTTTGAAATTGATGAACGCGTGTTTTAATTTAAAGCCCTTTTCCTACTTTTATCTACCAATAAAAATATCAAGTGATCCTTGAACACTTAAAATTCAAGTTGAGCCTTTTCTTTCTTAGATATGTAAGTTCTTGAAATCATCACTCTCAGAATAAGCCTGTGATTTTTATCCACATTAAAAATTTGTTCATTAGAATATCATCCACTTTCTTCAATTATTTTCTTCAAAACACCAGGATATTTTACCTGTTCTATTTTCATCTGCATTGGCCATCTCCCAGGTAATTTTAACAATATGCAACTGAACTCGATTTTTAGAGCAATCAAACCAAAACTTGCAATAAAACTTTGTTGATTACTTCATTTTTCTTTCCTTCTACTGTCTTAAACTTGAAGCATTTGCCTGAATGATTGCTCTGCTAAGAGGAATGAGTTTTTTATTGCAATCTTCAATCCATAAAACAAAAAGATACTATATTTCTAATATTTCTATGCCATATAACGGCAAATCACCAAAAGCTGATGAAACTTTATCTTTTTATTTTACCTAAATGTTTAAAAATATTTCATTCTATAGATTCAGGCATTCCAGCATCTCATCCTATTTTAAAGTTAATATAATCACAATCATAGCTAAACGTGCTAATTACAGCACGTTTTTGTTCTAATGTGGTAACAAACTTGCTTGTCCTTTTCATTAAGAGTTCTTTCTAAAATAATTTGACAGAACTGTTGGTTAAGATGATATGTATCGCATTCATACAGTAGGATAGTCAAGCCAAGAATAACTATGTAGCAGTATGTTAAAATCCTTACCTTGCTCTCATGCAGCACATTAAATGAATTTTGACTGGCATTAAACATGACCTGGTATTTTATAATTCATATTCAAACTTCATTATTATTTAAGTCCCCAAGGACTTTGGCCTTGTGCTAATTTAACATTTTTATTAACAACATGTTAAAAGTATAGTTGGTCTGTTTATCAAATATGCAGGTATCTCAAAGCTATGAGGGATGGCTAACATACTAGACAATAATGAGATCCAAAAAGATCTTACCAGGATATAACATTAAGCTATATCTAGTATTAATAGGAATAAATATAAAATCTTACATTTGGGTTCAAAAAGTCAATTCTACAAATATAATATGAGGAAGCATGACTACCCAACAATCTAAAATGGACCTAGTTGGGGTGAGGAAGGGAAGAAGTTAATGACCTACATACTCAAAACAAGTCAACTGATTATTTAAGGTACATTAAAAAGTGGCATAGAATTGAAGACTAGGAAAACAAAGAGTCTAATCATATTCTGCTATGGTGGATTTTTTTCACCTTACACACCACTTTTTAGTGATCTCATTATAAACATACCCAAACCAAATGTCTTAAAATGAACTCCCATCCCACATCACCAATATCCTAAGACATTCCACCCTTCCTCCAAACTTCCCTATTTCTATTAAAGATACCATCAGTCTTCATCATATAAGAAAGCTAATATACTAGAAGTTGGTAACCTTGAAATCATTCTCAAGTATTCCCTCTCCTCTATCCTCCATACCTAATCAGTTATCAAATCTTGTCAATTCTACTTCCACAACATTTTTATCATTCCCATTCTCTCCTCTTGAACAGCTAGCAATCCAGTCCCAAGTTCTTATTGCTAAATGCTTTGAAGTGTCCTAAAAAGTTCTTCCTTTCTACATATCTATGATAATAAACTTCTTAAAGTACAAATCTAACTATGTGACACTCCACTCAAGAATCATCAATGGCTCTCTAGGACATCTAAGATAAAAAACAAACTCTTTAGCTTGGTAGCAAACGACCTCTACAATCTAGCTCTAAATTACCTTTTCAGTAATTTCACATTATTCTTTTGTATTTTACATTCCAGTCTCCTGTTTCCTTCACCTGGCATTCTATCTCACATTTGCTCCCTTTGCAAGGCTTATCACTCTATATTCCTGACATATACTTTCTGCTCACCTCAAACTTTTAGAATCCATAACTTCTTTGAAGGCTCAGCTCAAGTGTCAACTCTTGCAGAAGCCTTTCCTGATCAACTAGGGGATAGGTGTTAGTACTCTCTTATTATATTACCTTGTACTTTCTTTTCTGTGTAAAGTTGTATTCCCTAGTAAAATATAAGATTCTTGAAGGCAAGAATTGGTTTTTTCTTTTTCTTTTTTTTTTTTGTTTACTTCTACCGGGAACAGCATAGCACTGTTATTTTACTGCTCCAGGGAAGTCCCAATGAGGAAAACACCTATAAATGTAGATCAGAAACTCACATCCAATTTATAGTTGAGGAGAGTTGCTTTAGCTCATTACTAACTATGTGACTATTGGCAAGTCACTCTCAAAATTTAATTTATTTTTAACCTTTCAAAATAAGAGGTCATACTTACACATTCTTATATGGTTGTTGGAAGTCATGCTTTGCAAACCTTAAAGGGCTATATAAATAAGTTACTATTATAATTAACAATTATTTCTCCAATAAATCCTTTAATGACTATTCTTAGAAATTTCCACTGTATTTTTTGCACCTTCTATTTTTAACACAGGTAAAGACCAGCAAGAAAACATATTTCTACCTTTAGGTGGAGGGCTGTTGGAGTCTTCCATAGATAACTTCAGCTGTTGAATGAACTCACCACCATAAACACTTCTTTCTTGCCAGATGTTCAGCAATCTTTCTAAAGGCTTTTTACAGCCTTCATCTGCCTCTCTATCCAGAAAAGGTAAAGAAAAAATATTGAAATGTTACTTTTCATCTATTAAACCATTAAAAAAATCCTTAAAACCAAAAGAATAAGATTTTTATTATAATACCCCAGCAACCAAATCCAGGAAAGATAAACATTTATTGTAAGGAACGGACAAAAAAAAAAAAAAAAAAAAAAAAAAAAGGAATTCAAAAGTCATCCAAAATAGATATGTCTTCTTTCTTTTTCCCCCTTTTGGAAATATAGCAAAAGCCTTTAGAGCTTTAGAGCAATTAGATTTCTATCTCCAAGGAAAGGCAAGAACTCTGAACTATAAGAGATATCACAATTTCAGATACTAACTACTTTGACTATTTTATAATAAGATATAACCAATTAAAATCATTTGTTTTCAAGCACTGTAATGGAAATTCAGCTTGAAAAATTTAGGAATTTTAAAAGGAAACAATAAACACAATTAAAAGTTAGGAAATTTATCAAAGTTCATCATTTCATAAAATTTACAAAAGCAAAACACACACACACCCTATATCCAATGCCATTCTTCCTCAATTCTTTTTAAAAGTATATCCCAAATATTTAAAGAAATAAAAATGTATTGTTAAAAATTTCCAAAATGTTTCTGAAATGTTCAAATCTAGGCCCAAGTTTGTTTTTCTGGTTCAAAGAAGCTAAGAAGATTGCAAGCACATGGCAAAAAAGAGAATTCTTTGTAATTCTATATTTAAAGAAAGGATATGGGACTTCTTTCTGTAAGCCTTTGAAAGAGAGTACTTTCTAATAAAATGACATGCTAACAAGTATGATACACTTATTATCCTACATCTAAAAAAATTTTAGGTGTAGGGGTCTTTATTGTAGACCTTCAAAATGATTATGCTGGAAAGATCATAGGATCAGACTTCTAAAATTGGAAAAGGCCTAAGAAGCCAAATTCAACCACTTTATTTTACAGATGAGGAAACATCAGAATGAAAAATGCTATCCCGTTTCTTCCCTCATGTGAATTTTGCTGCTGCCTAAGAGATAGTCTAAATGATATTTCAAATAAATTCAATGAATTTTGAAGGAACAGTTTTTATCTATAGATACACTATAGATACAACTAACATCTATTGATTTTTTTTCCCTTTTTTTGATTTTAAGTAATTATGAAACAGCTAAGAATATCAATTTATTTCTGATTAATGTTATGGTGCTTATGCCTAGTTAATATGTTAAGCTATGTACACAGTTACAAAAATCAAAATCGCCACTATAACAATAGACCAGAAAATAAAATTTCTTAACATAACACACTATTATCTACCTCCTTCCCCAACAAGTCATTCATTTCACAAGCATTTATTAAGTATATACTATGTGCTAAGGACTGTGCTAAGTTCAGAGATACAAAAATAGAAATTAAAAGTTTCTGTCTTCAAATTCATTACATTCTACTGGAAGAAAAAAAATGAACATAAAAAATGAACAGAGAATGATTTTTGGGAATGGAAATAGAAGTTCTGCTTCAGATTTGTCAAATTTCACATGCACTCCATGCTGTTGGTAATGTAGGATCAGAACTCAAAGAAAGAGATGAGGACTAGCTAAGTAGATATGAAAGTCATTTACATAAAGATGTTAACTGAATCCATAAAAAAGAGAAAAGGGTCTATGACAGAACACTGACAAGCACCTACTTATACTGTTCAGGACTTGGCTAATGATCCAAAAAAGGAGATGAGAAATGGTCAAAAAGGTAGAAAAACAACCAGAAGAAAATATTATCATGAATCCAGTAACCAGGAAGGGATTGAGGAGTGTCAACAGTACTGAATTCTCTAGTGATCAAATAGAATAGTCTAGACCTAGGATTTAATGGGTTAGGAAACTCCTGAAATGTAAACTCCCCTGACCAACAAATGGATAACTCATCTATATTATTTTCTCATGGGCCACCAAAATCCTAAATGACTTGTTCATGGTGACAAAGTGCTTATATGTCAGATATTTTGTTTAGTCATTCCAGTTGTGTCTGTTCATGATCCCATGTTTTTTAGGTTTTTTTTTTTTTTGGTTGTTTGGTTTTGTTTTTTTTTTTTTTTTTAAACAAAGATACTGGATCATTTATCAAATCTTGTCAATTCTATTTCCACAACATTTTTATCATTCCCATTCTCTCCTCCTGAATAGCTAGCACTAAGCAGACTGAGGCAAAGAGTAAGTGACTTACCCAGGATTACACAGATAGTGTCTGACACTGGATCTGAATTCTTGTCTTCCTGTTTTCAAAAATCCTATTAGGCCTGTCTCCTGCCACCTAGTTGACTTTATATCAGAAACAGGACTTTAAAAAAAGTCTTCATGATCCCAAGATCAGTCCTCTTTGTAGCATGCCAGGATGCTTTAAATTATTAGCTTACTAATAAATAGTAATTGAGGCAGTTAAATGGCACAGTGGATAGAGATGTGTCTAAGAATGAGGAAGACACATTCAAATCTGGCCTAAGACACTTATTAGTTCTGTGATCCTAAATAAGTCACTTTAACTCTTGTCTGCTTTATTTTTCCCAAATGGTAATGGTAATAATAATAGCATCTACCTCATAGGATTGCTTTAAAGATCAAATATGATATTTGTAAAGCACTTAGCATAGTTCCTGGAACACAAGAGACAGTAAATGCTTGTTCTCTTTTTCCTCCTCCTTTTCATACTAAATAATTTTCCTTCACAATCTTTCCATCTTATACTCACAGACACTTGGGCTTCCTCTGAAAGTCATTGTACCCTCAATCATTCTCTACAGCACCTGGTGCTCCTTTTCTTATTCCCTGTAAGAACTCCCTATATTTCCTGTGATATATTTACCTTTACTACATTATAGAGGATGAAAATTAAGTATATTCCTTATTCTTCAGTGCTTATTCAGAGACTGTTGTCACTACCATGAGTACTCAGTACCTGTCTCTTCTTTCTAGATTCTCACCAGTCTACAGTTATCCTTTCCACATTGCAGGAAGGGGTGAGAGTTAAGAGGTGTGGCATCCCACAATCTGAAAAATCGACATAAAATTTTTTTGGTCCTCACTTAATCCCAGAGAAGAAATCTGAATTACTATGGTTATTACAAGGTAAAATATGTTGATATTATACAACATACATATTTTATGCATTTGAGTCTCTAAACTTTTTCTGTGTCATCAGCTAGCCTTTGGATATCATCTGCAGCTTCCACAAAACTCCCAAAAAATTCCCAATTTCTTATGCTGATCCGAAACAGAGCAAAACCACAATGGAGAAAGTAACCATGCGGAAAGGATAACTATATATTACTTTATCCTATTCATTCATGTGTATTGGCCTATAGACCATTCTCTTCCAAAACCTAATACATACTTTTCCCCTCCAAATTTATCCCTGCGATCATAGAGGACTTCAATACAGACATTATATACATATAGACAAGACACTGATATCTCCTCAACTTGATTTCCCTATTCTTCAATATCAACTCCCATGCCCTACATCTTTGCTAAATCTCAGTCACCCATCAAGGATGCTCATTCTATAGATTCTATCATCAAACATACTCACATGATAGTGAATTCTGAAAATCCTCTCTTCACGAACAATCTCTTTTCTTTCTCTCTGATAAACTCCTCCTAGAATAGACTTAATTCTCATTACAACCTTCTGTCTCTCAATCCATACCCCTCTCTGAGTTCAGCACCCCTGTTCTGGCCCCTCTACACCTCTCCCTCAGTATCTGGACACTACTGCCAATGAATTCAACCACATATTATTCTGCTTTTTCAAAGAGCAACTCTTGAGTTATTCACATCATTCCTTGTTTTACTCTGATTCAAGTGTTGTTGAATGCCACTAAAATTATCAGGCTGGATCCACTATAAAATATATTATCTAACTTTGAGTTAGTCCCTATTCTTGTTCAGTTGTTTAAGTCCTCTCTGACACTTCATGATCTTATGTGGGGTGTTTTGGACAAAAATACTAGAGCAGTTTGCCATTTCCTTCTCTAGCTAATCTTACACATAAGGAAAATGAGGCAAACAGAATTAAGGGATTTGTCTGAGGTCACATATATTGGTAAGTGACTGGGACCAAATTTGAAATCACCAAGATGAGTCTTCTAATTCTAAGTCCAGCACTCTAACTACTCTAACCACTAACTTTAAAATTGTCACATGTTAGTTCTTGAGGTTTTCCTTGGTTATCACACTCCCCAAAGTAGATGTTCCAAACTCTTTAATTTTCTCAAGTCCTAAATGCCTCCTTCATCTTGATTTCCTTTTAGCATGTTTACAACTTCCATCTTATTGAGAAAACAGGGACAATCTGCAATAAATCCATACCTCAAAAATCCCTGAATCTTCGGTTCTCCTTTTTAAGGAAGCAGTGGTTCTTCATTCTGGCAAAAGCAATTTCTCTACTTGAACCTCTGAATCCCTATTTTCCAACTTCTTTGGGACCTTACTCCTTCAATCTACTTCTAATTCTCATTTTCCCAGTCTTGGTATCATCCACAACTCTTCCTTCTCATTCACTATCCATATACTCTACATAGCTTCCCAAGTAACTTTCCTAAAGTAGAGGCTTACTATATCATTCTTCTACTCAAACAATTCCAATTTTTGTGTGTGTGCATAGGTTTATCACCCTATACTTGTATATAAACTCAAATATTTGGCATTAAAAGCTCTTCCTAACATGGTCTCAAATTACACTTCTATTCTTAGTACATATTACTCTCTGAATCCTTCCTCACTCATCACATAGTTAACACACGCCATGGCACACAGGAGACATTAAATCAGGACTAGGGAACTTTTTTCTGCCAAGGGCCTTTTGGACATTTATAGTATCATTTGCAGGCCATACAAAATTATCAATTTAAGAGAATTCAACAATGGAAGGTTGTTGTACCTAGCTTTCCGTGCTCATTATCACCTCCGACTGCCTTAGCAGGTAATTTCACAGGCTACACGATCCCCACCCCATACTAAATAAATGCTTGTTCCCTCCCCCTCCTTCCTCCTTCTCTTCAACACAGATCCCTTCCCCCCCCCTCCCAGGGAGAAACTGAGGCAGTATTAGAGATTATTAATATTTTATTGATAGTGGTGAAGAGTTTAAAATCCATAGCTATGGATGGGACTGAATGAGACTCTTGTCTCAAAGTATCCAGCCCTGGAAAGTTTAGACTGGCAGCCATATTAGCCAGCCGCTTGGATCTCAAAGTATCCAACAGCCTGGTGAGGGACTCCAAGTATTCTAATAGGGCTCCAGCACTCAGGGAAACAAAGGCTGACAGAGGGACAGAAGACTGGGGGGACTGGAGTTCCAGGAAAGAACTATAAATTCAGTTCTGACAGGTTGAGGGATATTGGAGGTTGGGACATTCTGATAATTCTGATTAGTTTGGGAAGAAGCTAAGAGCCAGAGTCTGAGGCCATAAAGATAAGGGGTATGTCTAGGTATTTGACATAGGCTATCTGGAGGTTTTATGACTCTTTGGAATGCTAGTGGCCATAACTCTGTAGCCCCAATTATCTCAGTCCCAATGGTTTGCTATTGAGACAGAACAATTGAGAAACTGAGACAAAACAATTGAGGGAAAGTGAGACATGGGATATGTGGCACAACACTCTTTATAGTTACCAGTGATTTCTTAATTGCTAAAGACTCTTCTCGGTCCTCATCAGTTTCCCTAAATACTCTTCCAGACCTGCCTCCTAGACACTCTTCTCCCTTCACCCCTAAGGGATTGTTTCTCCTGATTTTCCTCCTTGTATCTGACCATATTCCTCTTATGTTCAAAATTCTTCAGGGACTCTCTGATGCATCTTAAATTAAATACAAATTCCCTTGTGGGACATTTAAAGTTCTAGATAATTTCCAAATTTATTTCATATTATTTTATTCTCTATACTAATTAAAATAGTCTATTTCCTGTTACTTTTTTCAATCCTCATCCTTCTTGACCTTTCTGATGATTCTGACACTGCTGATTACCTCTTCTGAATATTCTTTCAAATGTTTTCAATTCATATAGCCTCTCTAGATTCTCTCCCCTACCTTTTTTTATTACCCAGTTTCCCTAAAAGTAGATGTTCCCAAGATTCCCTTCTGAGCTTTCTACTTTTATCTATACTCTTAGATACAGGTAACCACATCAGCTTCCAAAGTTTAATTATCATTTCTATGAAGATGACTCAGAGTTCTATATATACAGCTCAAATCTTTTCACTGAGTTTCAATCCTGTGTCACTAAAATCCTATAGCCATCTCAAATTCTAGAGATCCAAAATTGAACTCATTTTTTACAGAAAACTTCTCCTTCTTCCACACTTCTCTATTTCTATCAAAAATACTACAATCACCACCATTCATCTAGTCTTTTGCCTTTGTATCTCTAGTATAAAGGAAGCACTTAATGCTTACTGACTGATCTTGTACATCCATTAAGTTGCCAAATCTTGCTATTTCTACCTTCAAAACCACTCTCACATCTAACCCCTTCTCTCCAATTACTCCATTACCACTTAAGTTCAAGTTCTCATCAACAATGATATTATTGCAACAGTCTCCTAATTGGTATCCTGGCCACAAACCTTTCTCCATTCCAATTCTTCCTTAAAGATAGAACTGCCAAAGAGATTTTTCTTAAGACTCAGATCTGATTATGTTACTTCCCTTATCAATAAACCCCAATGGGTCCCTCTTGCTTATGGGATACAAATATAAATAAAGTTTGGCTTTTAAACCTCTTTTTCACCTAGCCCCAGGACATCTTTTCAATCCTACTCTCTTCCCATATTCTAGGATCCAGCAAAACTGATATCTAACATTCCATCTCAGATTTTTATGTCTTTGTACTAGCCACCTACCATGCCTAGAATATGCTCCCTTTTCACTTACGCCTCATAAGAGTCGTTCTTCCTTCAAGATGCAGCTCAACCATCATCTTCTACATAAACTGATAACTTCCTAGATGTAATCCTAATTAGCAGCTAGTAGTGAAGTAGATAGGGTGCTGGGCATAGAATCAAGAAGACTGAACTCAAGACACTTAGTAGCTATATATCCCTGGGCAAGTCATTTAATGTCTGTCTCAGTACCCTCAATTACAAAAAGAGAATATAACAACACTTACCTCATGAGGCTGTTGTGAAGATCAAATGAGATATTTGGAAAAGCGCTAATAGTATAATACTTGGCACATAATAGGTGTTATATAAATGCTTGTTTCCTTCCTTCCCTCCTTAAACTTGTTGTTTTAGTAAATTAAAACAATTAAGAATATGCTGGGTTTTCTAAATGATAGCTGTCCTCATACAGAACAAAATAAAGACATTCACCTAAGTACACTATGATTTTGTAACTATTTCAGTTGTGGTTTCAACACCGATAGTTAAAATCCCCCCACAAAGCATTCTAACAGATACTAAAAACAATGTAAAAAATGACTGTGAAAAAATATATTAAAATAGTTGCTCTTGAAAATTGAGGACAAGGAACCAAAGACTTTCATAAACATGTCAGTCCAGTTCTATCTCCTCTGATCTCCAAAAGTACTTATCATCTAGACCACTTAGTATATACTTCCCAATATTATTCTTTTTGTGGATAAGTGGGGAAGGAGTACAAAGCAAGAGTACTACACTTTAAATAACAACCAATACAAATGCTTATTGTGTGCTAGTAGTTAAGTAGACACTGATGATAAAAAGAGAGACAGCCTCTCATCCAATGAGTTTGAATTCTACAAGGGGAAAACAATAAGCTCACAGATAAAACAGAAGGTACACAAAAAATACACAGTGATTGGGGGCTATGGGAGATGCTAAAAATTTGAGGGAATTAAAAAAGTCTCTTACAGGAAGTAGCACTTGAACTGAATCTTAAAGAATACCTGGGCTGAAGTCCTATCTTTGTAAACTCGGATAAGCCACTTCCCATCTGGGTCTCAGTTTCCTCATCTGTAAAATGAGGGAAAGGGACTAAATGTTCTTCCACCTCTGACATTCTATCATTCTATTTATCTTTTTACATATATGGTTTGTTCTCCATCTTTTCCTTCACACTCTCCACCTCCCAATCCTTGCAACTACATAAATACAGGGACCATTCTTTATGCCTCTTTGTATTCCCAGAACCTTGAATATTCAATAGTTATTTGTATGGTAGAACTAGAAGAGTACTTAGAGACTATTCAGTTAAACTTCTCACTTTACAGATAAGGAAACTAAGTAATGATAAATATAAAAACTCTAAATGCTAAATAATATGACTTCTAGGCTTTCAGATATAGGAACTTAATTACAATTTTAAACAATTCCACTTTATAGATCACTAATTCTGACTCTGATCTGAGATGACTGTCATTGCTGGTATTTTTTTTTATTAATGATAATCAAATGTAGAATATCAACTGAATTAAATAATCAACCCTATTCAGCATAAAGTCATCTGTAAAACTATAAAAAGAGAATAGGTATAGCTACCTATACAGCTGAATAGGTGCAAGAGTTATTAGGTGGCCTTTTAATCACAATATAAACTAGACTATAAGCATGTCCAAATCAATTATTAAGTTACAAAAGAAGGCACTGTCTTTAAATTTTTAATAATACTGAAAAGACAATTGAATAAGGAAATTGATAATAGCACTGAATATAAAGGCAGCTCTTGGGAAAAAAAATAGAAACAGGAAATAAGAAATACTGATAGGATTCATTTCCTCACAAAGCTTCTGGACAACTTCAATCCAGTACTCATGGCTTTCTGAAGACTGATAAAAAATTATTTTCTGATATCTTCCAGGTCACGTTCCTTGCCCATTTTTAGTGTTATGTGTCATACTTTGCCCCTTTTAGAATGTAAGACTGGTTAGTTTTGCCTTTTGTATCCCCAATATCTAGCACAGTAGCCAGCCCATAGTAGGTACTAAATGTTTATATTTTTGAATGGAATTTTCAATAAGAGTTAAGTAGATAAAATTTTATTCCTAATATTTCTCTCTAAAAAAGTAATTATTTTCCAATTGTAGTCACCCTGATCATTTCTATAGGCAAATGTTTTAGGGATTGCCTCTACCTTCTAAAATATATCATGTAAATTTGAAGATGGGGCATATTCAACTTCTAAAGCAGTATTCCTTATTTTAAGACCTCCTATACCATCCCAAGTATTACACAGCAGTATGTTCAAGAAGGAACTTATATTGGAAAGACACAGTTTTTAATCACATAAAAGCCTTTTTCTTTTTTAGTGTCATCAGTTCAGAATTTAGCTTTCCTATGGAAAAGAAAGAAAAAAAAGTTATTTTACAATATACTCAAATATTTTTCTATTTCCTTTTTTGTTTTTTAAAATTATATCTCATTTCCTTTTCCTGATTCTATTCTTCTGGCAGAGGAAAGAGGATTTTGGAGGTGTTTTCTGGTTTGGTTTAGTTAATGTTAAGCAATATTTCATTAAAGATAGGCAAGATTCTGCTTTCTCCTGTTTCTCTTTATGAAAAACAATCTATAGTTGAGTGCTTAACTAAAAGATGTATGTTGATGTTTCCTAAACATGTTCTAAACCATGAGAAAATATTGATACAATGTTTTTATGTCAATTTCTCACTATGAAAATTTCCTTTATTCAGTCCCAACTTTCCTGGTTCTCCTTTATTACAGGTACATTTCACAACTACAGACTAATATTTATAAGTTCAATCAAATTATTTCTAGATCCAAAATATCCTGTGGTATTTTTATCAGATTCAAACATAAAGTCCTTTTTTGACATTTAAAGCTCTTCACAGTCTACCATTTTCTAATCTTTTTATTTATTTGCTTTTTGTTGAGGGAATTTAGGTTAAGTGACTTGCCCAGAATGTTAAGTGTCTGATATCAGATCTGAACTCAGATCCCCCTGACTTCAGGGCTGGTGCACTGCACCACCTAGCTGCCCCCCAGTCTTTTTATTTTACTATCTTCTATGTACTCAAAGGCCCAGAGATATCAGCCTACTTGCTGTTCCTCCAGTCTGTCATAAGACTCCAAGGCTATCTTCAAAGCATAGCTCAAAACCCACTAAATGCAGGTCTGTCTCAGTCCCTCCCAAAACTGCTAGAACTTTCTCTCTGTAAGCTTACCTTCTATCTATTCTATATGTATCTTATACAAAGCCATTTTAAATACATTGTTCCCTATTAGAATATAAGTTCCTAAAGGGCAGGAATTATTTTTCCTTTCTTTGTAACTCTACACTTGACAAACTGCCTAATATATAGTAAGAAGTTATAAATGTCAAATTTCTTGTAACAATTTTTTTAATCACATGTAAAATCATTCAGATGGTCATTTATATCATTACATGGAACATGCTACAGTGGCTCTTAAGCACAGGAAAAGCTTAGCAAGGCAATACTAGAACCAATATCAATTTTGCAAATTAGTAATCATTTTTTTGCTGGCATTGAAACAAGTGCTAACTTTAGTTGAAAGAAAAACAGATACTAAACTTTGTTTCCTGCAAACAGAGCAAGTATGCAAAAATGGAGATACAATTTATTTCTTTCTATTAGGGCACCAACACCCAAAACTTCCCTTAGTCAAAGGAGTATCACTTTGGGTTCTTATCTTTATGGAAATTTAAACTAAATATGTTATTTGCCATATTGTAGTTCACAAGTTTAAAAAAAAAAAAAAACAGCTCAATAAAACTCAAGTAAAATATGACTGAAAAAATTATCAAGATAAATTGTTACATAGTTAGGGGAAAGAGTATCCTTAGTAACAGTATCTCTTATGTTTTGAATTGAATTTTTATAATGTGTCAAAATGTTTACATAATTGGGAAAGTCTTAAGGATTTAGCTTGAGGGAAGACCATGACCTCTACAGCTACAAATATCCTGAGAAAAATACTTCATTTTCAAGCAGTAGATGGTTTCATACAATGTAAAAAAAAAAAAAAGCACACACACATATATATATATATATATATATATATATATATATATATAGAGAGAGAGAGAGAGAGAGAGAGAGAGAGAGAGAGAGAGAGAGAGAAGAAAAAAACAAGATAACATACCTGGCAACATGGGAAAAAGCATCCACGAGGACAGATTCAAATTCCCTAGTGAATTCAGGCCCCTTCCTCTTACTGTTTTGGATGACATCATTTGCTAAGTATAAAAACGTAAGCTTTCTATTTGATTTTGCTGAAAGGAGAAAAGAAAATACTTTAACTTACATTCTAACTATGGCATTTCTCATTTCATGGTCAGTTTCTTGTCAAAGTCTATTTACTATATAACAGAATACAAACATATCTTTGTTAGAGGTCAAGTACTGTGTATTTAACAAACTTCACAGAATATAGCAGCAAATGCACTTAAGATACCAAGGCTGGCCTAAAATAAGGATAAAAGGAAAAAAACTGTCTTAATTTCTTTGTGAAATAAATTACTCTATATCAAATGCACAAAGTTTAAAAATACTATCTTAAGAAAAAACCTAAAAAATTGAGAATTCAAAAATCTGATAGCATACGACAAAATAAAACCCTTTGATTACACAAATATAATGCTGAATATAATGCAAGGATGAACATTTCTAACTTTTGTTATTAATTAATACATGTCTGGAAGAAAGAAACTGAATCAGAGCCCATTCTTTTTTCAAAATCACTTGTTATCCATTAAGCCACTGTTAAATTTTTTTTCTAAACATTTTTTAGCCACCAGTGCAAAGCAGCTCATTCTGTAATCCAACAGAGAAACCTCTAAAAGATGCATTCTTTATTTCAAATGCAAAATATATATATATATATATGCTATGTTACTGCATATTACTTAAAATTTACACACATGAAGTCAGGAAAATAAAAATTATGGCTCCCACAAAATCCATAATTCTTTTTTTTTTTAAAAAATACACAGTAATTGCAGCATTTCTCATTTACCCTATATGGTATCATATATTAAACCATAAAAACTTCATGCAGTATGTCTGAGTTAGAGTTGCTTTGGGGAACATTACTGAATTTCTTGGTTTTCCTACATATAACTTCTCAACCATAAAGTTGCATCATCAGTTTTTGGTGAAAGTCGTTTGTTTTTTTAAGGAATAAGTAAAAAATTTAATCAGATATCTGAGCATATTAAGTTCTCTTCAATGCCAAAATACTTGAATTCTAACATATTATACATATTATATAATTATAACATATTATACTTCAACCTTTACACGATTTATAAACTAGTCTTTGCTCCATTTTTCTTTCCCTTTTGAGAGGCACATAGCATGCATCACTCAGTAGTTATAAGTTTTCAAATATATCTTATTGAGAATAACTAAAGGTTAAATTTGGGGTCTTTAAAAAACACAATAGTTTAAATACTTTCCCCAAATGCTCATATCTGATCTCAATTCCAATAGCCATTTAGCAACAAGTCAGATCAACATATACAAGAAGTTTAATAATTTAAAAGTACTTTAACGGTTTTAATAATTATATAATAATCATACAAAAATGGATTCAATAATTACTCCCACTATTGTGAGAAAGTTGTGAATGCCAGAGAAGGTATTTCTTTTTGTACAATGTTTTGGGAAACTGGAATAAATTCATAAATACCAATCTGTATTGATATTAATCAACAATGAATTCAAAAATAAGGTGGTCAATTCTTTTTAAATAAAGATTTACATTTCAAATGCCTTTTCTTCGAAAATCCAGAATTCAAATAGCAAGACACTATAGAATAGTGCCATGGCAAAGCAGAAACAATTACCATATTTAGAGTTCAAAGATCTAGGTTCAAATCTCACTCTGCTAACTTCCTGCCTTTGCAATCTTGGACAAATCATGCATCCATAATCACTCTGACATTCTTTGTAAAATTAGGGTGTTAAGAACAAGTGAACACTGAGTTCCCTTCAAGTTCTAACTATGACTCTATAAATTGAAATTTTTCCAGCACTTGAAATTTTTAGTTACATAATTGGCCTAAGGACAAGAAATCAAATACTTTCACTGCCTACAATGACAACTATTTTCACCATCCTTCCAGTCAAACCATTATGATGTGCTTAGGATGAAACATTCTTTCCTTCCTCAAGCAACATTCTACAACCCTAACAAGGAGTCATATATATAAATTAAAGTCATGTCAGAAGATAATACAGACCTTGGGAATTATTGGAACAGTAAGTTTTCTTTAAGCCCAGATACATGGCCAGCACACTACAAAGCTCTCATATGTTGTGAGCTTTCTCCAAAAGGCAAAAATTGATCATTTAAGCTCTGTCTTTCCCTTCCTTTCCTCTCTCTCTCACTTTTCTACCACACTCTCCCAATCAGTCCATTTGGTTGTTAGACTGAGACAAAAAATTGGAGACTTACTTTTGAGGTTCTGAGACCAGCCTTAACGTTATCCACTTTACAGGCAATATAGTTACTTTTTTAAAGAAGTTGTTTTGAAAGCATTTTAAACAACTACAGCAGATAAATGACTCCATAAACTAAATAAAAAATTAAGGTTAGTAGAGAAAAAAATGAGTATGAACTAGGTAAACAGAAATATTTCTGGGAATGAAAAAGCAGTAATTGTGGTCAAGTAATTTTAAGGACTTAAAGAGGTACTTTATAAGGAAACAATATTAAATCTGAAGACCTCTGAAATATACACTTCTAAATGATAAAAGGGTGGAAAAGAACAGAGAAACAGCATCAAAATCTATTACAGAACCCTACTAATGGTTCAAGCTTTGAGGAAGGCACAGTACCTTACCTGTAGTAGCAGCTTTAAAATTTGAGCTTATGTGACTACAACTACAACAACAACAACAAAAGTCTCTGGCACCAAAGACCTAATTTTAACTATTTTCAGGAGTACCTCAATATGAACATATGCCTGCAGGGTCCTTCATCAACCTAATAAAAAAATGCTAGATATTCAAAAAGGTGGAAGAAGTAAAGGGGCAGATAAATCAGAAGGTCTGCCCAAAGGAAAAAAAGTATAAGGGGCAAAGTGGAGGGAAGATACTTGGAGGCAAAAAGAGCATGAAAGAAGTTGTGGGGGGAAAGTTTGTGGAAAGGTAGGAGTGTGAAGTGGTGAATGACAGCACCAATGGGGGAAGAGTTGGAGGGACATTCGGTGGAGAAGGGTGGAAGCTAAAAAGTACCTAGGGGTGTGCATGCAGAGCGGGGAATTATTCAGAAAGATCTAAGAAGACTGGGAGGGACAGACATAGTGGAAGCCTGGAGAGAAATGGGCAGTTTACTTGGAGGTCTGGTCAGACAAGTGAGGGGTCCACAGAGGAGCTAGAAGCCATTCATAAAAAGGCAGAGAAAAGTGTGTAGAAGATGGAGGGCAGACAAGTGGTGGAGAGCTGGGGCATAACACATACACATAGAAAGGGAAGCATGGAGGACTGGGGAATTGGACAAGCAGGAGTGGAAGGGCATTCGTGGATAAATGCTTATTGGTTGTCCAGAAGGAGATAATGGAGAATGTGTGGGGTTGAGGATCAGAAGTATTAGAGTATCTTTTGCCCTTCTTGGAATCCCCAACTCTAGGACCAGCGGCAGGCAGAAACCTGTGGCTTAAATGTTCGAACGACAAGTCAGACTGAAGTAGGGGAAGTTATGGGGGTCAGACAGAAGCACATGGAGAACGGCATATGGAGGAATGGGGTACTGGGCAGACACTGGGGGGAGCGCTGAAAGGCTGCCCCCCATCCAACCCATGGCACGGTTAGTAGGCGTTTAATAATGCCTGCTTCCAGCTCCGATAGAGATATGGGAGTTAGAGGACAAGGGTAAATTCACATGGAGAGGGATGGATAGATGACTGGGGAGCTAGGCGGAAGTGTTGGGGGGTTCCTGAAGAGTGGGGTTAGGCTCAGTTCCTGACATATAACAGGCGCTTAAAGGGGCGGGACAGAAGTACAGAGAGAGGACAGGGCATTGGGGAACTAGACGGACAGATGGGACGCGGGGGCCTTAGAGCCCCGGCGGGATACGCACCTTTGCGGAGCTCGCGATGCCACACGGAGACGATGGGGCCCGCGTGCTTGCGATGGTGGATCAGCCACAGCGACAATGTCTGGACGCTCTGCTGGGAGTTACTCAGCTCCGAGAGTTTCTTCTCCAGCGCGGACTCGGAGAAGGAGGACATGGTGGTGGGAGGGAGAGAGGACTGGCGGGCTTCCAGGCGAGGAGGAAAGGGAGGCGGCAGCCGATGGACACGAAGCCCGGGGCCAGGTCCAGTCTGAGATGGACCGGCAGACTGACTTGTTCGGTCAGGCCGAGAGCCTGAGGGTCTGAGGCCTAAGGGGCGGCCGAGTCTCCTCGGTAACAGCCGCCTCCGCCGCCGCCACAAGATGGCCACCTGACCTCTAACCCCGCCGCGAGGGAGGGTAAAGGGCAAAGGCCGGCGCAGAAACCGGAGGGAAGCAGGGCGGGAGTAGGCAGAGGGCCACTAGGCTCTACCTTAAAGTAGATTTTCCCATATTCTCCTAGAAGGCAGCCTAAAAGAGGAGGTAGAGAAGATGGGGGTGGGGAAGGGTTAGACCGGGCCTCCTAAGGAGTTACCGGAAGGGGCGGGTTTCGCTCTCCAAGCGCACGAGCCCATTGAATCTAAGGTGGTCCCTTTCCCTCTCCCCCGCTACGTCCCGGGACCTTTCTCGTGCTTCGGCGCGCTGTCCTAAACGTCACTTCCGGGAAAGAGGGCGAGTGGTGGGGAAAGGCTAAAAGTACCAGGTAAGGGAGAGTGTTCCGAGCGGAGAGATGGAGTTTCTCCCCAAAGGGAAAAGAAAGGTGTTGCGAACTGGGGGGAAAGAGGTTAGAGGCTATGTGGGGGGAAGACCTAGCATGGAGACGGTTATTCCTCTGCCCTGGTTTCCAGAGTGCTCTCAATGTAGGGTCCCAGCGCTAGTCTTAGAGCCTGGCTTTACTTGTGTAAGAGGCCGTAAATTTGGCCACTTCCTTCATCACTAACTAGTCTGAGGGAAAGAACCTTCGTTTGGAACGTTTAATTGGTTTGCCTCCACTAAAACCAGTTAGAGACCTTAGCTTAAAAAGGCCAAATTCCCTATCGCATTCAGGGCCATCTCCAGTCGTTCTGATCCTTATCTGACCATTGGATCCGGAAAGCTTTAGCAGGGGAAGTGACTGCACAGCCCTCCGTCACTTAAATCCAGTTCACTTGCATGTCATGGCATCACCTCTCTGGTGTCGTAATCATCTTAATTAAGTGTGAACCTAATTATTGATTGATTAGATCTGTCTACAGTTTTGGCCCCCCTATTCCGGAACTGCTTTTCTGTTTAAATAGCTAAGGGTGGAAAAGACCACCCGTAAATATTTATTAAGTTTACTAATGCTAGGTACTAAGTACTGAGAATACCGAAGGAAGCCAAAGATCAAAGCTTCTTGCCCTCAAGGAGTTTACACTGAAGAAGAACTACAACTTAAAAGTAAAAAGTTTAAAATGGAAAGTTAGTAATACTATGTGCTTCTGTTCAGATGATAAATGTTAATAATAATAGTTTTGCAAACAGGATTGTAAAGCACTTTACAAATATCTCATTTGATCCTCAACACACCCCTGGGAAGTAGGTGATATTATCATTTCCATTTTCAGGTGAGGGAACTAGAAACAGAAGGAGAGATTGAGGTTAAGTGATTTGCCTAAGTGTCTGAATTTATATTTGAACTCAGATCTTTCCAACTTGAAGTTCAGAATTCTTCATCACTATGCTCCTAAGCTACCCAAAATGCCGTAATTGAAATGTATTATCCTTGTTTCTATACCTTTTCTGCCACCCCAAATTATCTTCCTATAAAATCCCTTTCACTATGATCATAACAGGCAATTATATGACAATTCATAGTTTATGAAACACTTTATTCACAGCAGCCCTATTTTTCACAAAATTTTCACACACAGCCCTGTGAGGAAGGTAGTAAAGGTATTATTTCCCCCAATTTACAGATAGGGAGATTGAGGCCCAGAAAAGGTGATTGGTTTATCCATAGTGTCACACAGCTAATAAGATAAAGAACCTAGGAGTCTGTTTTAGGCTTCTTTCCTAGGTAGCCCACTTGTTTTCATCCCATCCCATCCCACTCACTACTAACCTCTTCAGCTTTCCCCACATAGAACACTGTCATTTCCATTTCTGTACCTTTGCTCTATGGTAACATTCCCTCAGCACCAACACAGGTCTAGAAGAGAGTCTCTGTTTTAACAGTGTTATACAGGTGAAAAAAATTTCACTTGCATTAAATGTCAGAGAATTAAGATTGTGAATCCCAGCTTTGCCATTTATATTGTTTGGTTAGTCTTTTTTAAGTTATGCCCTACTCATTGGAAACCCATTTAGGGTCTTCTTGGTAAAAATCCTGGAATGGTTTGCTATTTCCTTCTCTAGATCATTTTACAGATGAGGAAACTAAGGTGAACAGGATTTGATGACTTGCTCAAGTGTCACCCAGCTAGGCAGTATCTGAAGCTGGATTTGAACTCAGGAAGAGGAGTCTTCCTGATTCCAGACCCTGCACTCTGGTCACTGTGCCACCTAGCTATTCTGTCATTTATATTAACCTATTCATTTAATGTCTTTGATCTTTTTTTTTCTCATCTGTAAATTGGATCTGGATGATTTCTTAGGACTTTTCTAGCCCTAAATCCTGGGATCTTTGAATATATAATTCCCCTCCTTTCTAACTATCTGGACTTTGGCATCTATCTCAAATCTTATCTTTTCTATGAAGCTTTCTCCTGTGGCTCTGACTTAGAGTGATATGAATCTTCTTCTAACTACCATCCCACCACAGTGCTTTAATTTTTAGATCAAACTTGTCTATTCCTCAATACCTTCTTTCCTTTTAAATATATAATACTATTTTGTTATATAGGTAAAAGAGCTATCATTTGTGCTCCTCCCAAGCACTGAGAAGGTACTTATCAAATTAGTGATATCTTTGGATTTTTGTGTTCAAGAAGCATAATTCAATGTTTACATTTTACATGGACTTGTTTCTTGTACATAAATTCTTCCATGAATGTGTCTTTGCTCAATTTAAGTCTGTCCAGAGATTGGTAATGATCTTAGTGGCCTTTTCTCAGGTCCCATCCTTCTTAACCTCTCTGCAACTTTTGACATTGCTGATCACCCTCTTCTGTTGGATACTTTCTCTTTTCATCTTCCTAACCTGCCTTTTCAACCTACTTTATTGATTTTTCATGTAGGTCATGCCTTTTCTTCCAATATTTTGTCTCATTTAATGATCTCTTCAACTCATTAGTTCAATTATCTTTTCTATGTAGATGATTCTTAAGTCCAGATCTCTCTTCTGAACTCATCTTGCATCATCAACTCCTACTTCAACATTTTGAACTGAATGTCCTGTAGACATATCAAATTCATTTTGTATAAAGCAGAATTCATTATTTCCCCAAACCCTAACCTTTTTCCAATTTCCCTTTCATTCTCAGGAGTACTACTGTCCTCCCAGTAACTTAGAATCATAGGCTCAATGCCATCCTCAACTCCTTTCTCACACTCATATCCAATATATTGCTATATATCCACGTGTATTGGAAATATATTGGGTATTTCCAAGTCTCATTATTTCTGCCTTTACAACATCTCTCTTCTATGCCCCCTTCCTTCCATTCACAAACTAATACCCTGGAGAAGGCCATCATCACCTCATGCCAAGACTATTGCATGCAGTAGCCTTCTGATTGGTCTTCCTGCCTCAAATTTTTCCTTGATGATTTGGCTCCTTCTTGTCTTTTCAGTCTTGTTACTCTTTGCTTTCCTTCAGAATACTGTGATAGCAGACACTGACCTCATTACTATTCCTCTCAGTACACACCATCTTCAGATTCTTTGCCTTCTCATTTTATTTTTTCTCACCATCTCACTTCCTCCCAGACTCATATCCTTTCTTCAAGACCAGTTCTACCTCTTTCAGTCTGTTCTGCTACCAGGTCCCCATTTTCTTTTCCTCCTCCACACACTAGTGCCTTTCCTTTGGGAATACCTCCCATTTAAACACCATCGCCCCTTTTCTTTGTATCTCCAGTTCTTTGAACATAGGGAGCTCTTAATAAACGTTTGTTGATTGGCTGAAATCAACAATCATTCACTAAGTGTCTATTATGGACAAGGTAAAGAGAATTAAGAGATACAGATGGAAAAGCAGTTAACATCAAAGATTGGGGAATGGAATTATAACATATACAGGTGTAAACATGAGGAAATTTGAGAAGAGAAAACAAGAAAAGAGCATGCCTGCATCAGAGAAAGCCTCAAGTAGGTAATAGTCCTAGAATAAATTCTGAGGCAGAAATAGGGAGATGGAGCATTCAGTGGTGAACACCTTATGCCAGAATACTGAGGCAAAAAAAAAAAATACTTGAGAATGTCAAGTTCATTTTAGCTTAGTTTGAGTGACAGGACTGTGAATAAGCCTCAAAGGGCACATTAGATCCAGGCTGAGGAATTTGTACTATATTCTGAAAGCAGGATAGCTAGGTGATTTATAATCTAACTACTTTATAAGACTGTGTTAATAACTATATGAAAAATGAATTGAAGTGGGAAACCAATCATTATATAGTAGTTTAGGCCACATGTAATGAAGATCTAAACTAGGGTAGAGGTCATGTAATTGGAAAAAGAGAGAATGGAATGGAGGCAAGAGTTGTTTTAAAAGATATATTCAATAAAACTTTGCAACTGAATGGATAGAAGGTGAGAGGATGACTCCAAAGTATGTAACTAGATGGAAATGCCCTCAGTAGAAATTGGGGTATTTGGAGGAAAGGAACATTTAGTGGACAAAGATAATGAGTTCTGTTGTGCACACGTTGCATTTAAAAAGGAACATTAAGTTAATGATATCTGGTTAGCTATGGAGTACTGAAATCCAAGAAGAATATTAGGACTGGCTATATAGATTTGGGGGCTATCTATGAAAAATAATAACTGAATTCATAGTAGCCCATTATGATCACTAAGTATAGTATAAGTATAATATATAGTATAATATAGTATATAAGTTTAGTATAAGTATAGAAAGAGAATAGAGTCTTTGAAGAAATGGCCACATTTAAGATGGATGAAGGATACTGAAAAGTAGTAGGACAGAAGGAGAAGCTGGAAAAAGACAGCATCCCTGGGAGTCAAGAGAAGAACATATTCAGAAGAAGAGGATATTCAGAAGTGTCAGAAGCTACAAAAGTGTCAAGGAAGATAGACATTGACAACAGGATATTGGATTTAATACTTGAGATCATTGGTAACTCTGAGGAGAAAAGTTTCATTTAAATGGTTGAGTCTGAAGTCCAGTTCAAGTGGTTGGAGATTGGGGAATAAGAAAGTAGAGGCAATGGTAATAGTTACTTCTAGGAACTTGACAGTGAAAGGAAGGAGAATGATAGCTTAAGGGGGTGGATGCCAGGGTCTGGTGAAAGGTTTTTGATCTCTGGAGGGACTTTGGCAGGGTAAGATTACAAAGACAAAAGAACAAGACATTCCAGGGGTTGGTCAAGACAGTCAACAAGCATTTATTAAGCACCCACTATGTGCCAGGCACCATCATAAGCAAAGAAAGTGAGAGCAGAGTAAATGTAATTGGCATATGAAAGAGTTGTGGAGTGCCTAACAATCATATTGTGGATAAAAATAAGTTGGGGGAGAAGGGGAGGAGTAGATAGTGATACCAGAAAATGAAAGGGGGGGAAAAAATCAATGTATCATTTAAAAACTAAACATGTAACAGAAGAGAGCAGAAAGAAGTCCAAAAGTAGACACAGAAAAGCAGGGCAGTATAGAGACCACCATGCTGAATTTAAAATGTATCCCCCAAAAGCTACATAGTGGCGAGTCATAATTTCATATGGAGTCCTTTTTTCTGCTCTTTGTATATGGAGATATTTGTGTGGGGGTAGGGGATATTATTCTCAAGTTTCATAACAATAAAAAGAAAACCTTTTAAAAGAATAGGTTAAAAGGAGTGAAGCAGAGGGAGAGAGAAAGGATAGAAATTATAAGGCCTGGATTCCTGAGCAAAGTTTTTTGGGTCATAGGAGTTGAAAAAATTAATAAATTGGGAGCCTGGGATATCTCAGAGGACCATCATTAGTGTATATTAAAGTCCTTAGTAGTGAAGACTGAGGAACGTAGGATCAAGAGGAAGATGGTGAGGTAGGTACTGAGGTCTCTGGGAAGAACACTTAATATAAGCAAGACCTTATACCCAGTGGTGGGATGACCAAAGTAAGGAGTTACCTGCCCTTAAGTTTACAAATGAATAAAAGAACTGGTAATTATAATAATGATGATAATAATACTTTGGCAGTTCAATTCAACAAACATTTATTATGTGCCTACTAAAAATAGGCACTGGGGATAAGTGGGGAAGGGAAAGCCCCTGCCCTGAAGGAACTTAAATTCCTTTGATTCCTTTGCAATGTATATAATATTAAGAAAATTGTAGTGTTAAAGATCAATAACAAGAGGTGGTGACCATTCTTCATTGAGTCTTGAAGAAGTGCAAATGCACTGAGTAAAATTCAGGAGGGACTTTGAGACCTGAGGGAAGATTTGACATGAATGCACCAAGATGGGATTTGGGCACTGAGTTTATGAAATAGTTGATATGCCCAGGATTACAGAGTTTATAGGAGGTAACATGATGTAATGGATAAGGCACCAGGCTTAAATTCAGGAAGACTTGTGATCAAATAATGCCCTAGACATCTATAAACCGTGAGACCCTGAGCAATTTATTTTACCTTTCTGTCTTAGTCCTTGCATCTTTATATTTTTTTAATCTTGTTTAATATTTTATTTTTTCCCAATTGCATGTAAAAACAATTTTAACATACTTGTTCAAATTTTGAGCTCCAAATTCTCTTCCTTCTTCCCCTTCCCCTCCTCATTGAGAAGGTAAGCAATTTTACATGTTATACATATATAATCATGCAAAACACATTTCCTTGTAATGTGGGGGGGAGGAGACCAAACCCCCCCCCCCAAAAAATAAAGAGAATATCTTTGATCTGCATTCAGACCCTACCAGTTCATCAGACAATATTGCTGTTTCTGTGTATAGTGTTTTCCTGGTTCTGCTCATTTTCTAATCAGTTTATGCAAGTCTGTTTTTTCTGGAGAGCATCCTGCTCATTATTTCTTAAAAGCACAATAGAATTCCATCACAATTATATACAATTTGTTCAGCTGTTCCCTCAATTTCCAATTCTTTGCCATCACTAAAAGAGTTGCTATAAATATTTTTGTACATATAGGTCTTTTTCCCTTTTGATTTTTTTATTTCTTTGGGATACAAACCTAGTAGTGGTATTATTTGGTCAAAGGGTGTACATGGTTTTATAGTCCTTTGGGGGTAGTTTCAAATTGCTCTCTAAAATTATTGAATTAATATGCGATTTCACTAATATAGTATACTATAGTGTTTTAATTTTCTGTACCTTCAGCATTTTTCATTTTCCTTTTCTATCATCATAGCCAATCTTATGAGTGTGGGGTAATACCTCAGAGTTGTTTTTACTTGCATTTCTCTTATCAGTAGGGATTTAGAAGATGTTTTTCACAAGATTATAGATAGATTTGCTTTGTCTGAAAATTGCTTATAATCCTTTGACCATTTACCAATTGAGGAATGGCTCTTCTATAAATTTGACTCAGTTTTCTCTGTTTGAAAAAATGAAGTCTTTATCAGAGAAATTCACTGTAAAAATTTTTTTTCAAAGTAATGATTACCAACTATTTATTTCTTTCCATTCCATATTCCCTTTGTTTTTCCTACTCTCTCTCCCTCCCTTTACTCTGTTCATTCTCAAAAGTGTTTTGCTTCTGACTTTTCCTTTTCCAAAACTTCTACCTATCAGCTCCTTCTCTTCCCACCACCCCCCTTTCTTTTATCCCTTTCCTACTTTCTTTTATGGTAAGATAGATTTCTGCACCCAAATGACTTCATGTATTATTTTCTCTTTGAACCAATTTTGATGATAGCAAGGTTCATATACTCTCCCTTACTTCCCCCATTCTCCCTCCCCCTGTAAAATCTTTCAGGCCTCTTATGTCAGATAATTTATTCCATTCTCCCTTTCCCTCTCCCCAGTGCATTCTTCTTTCCCATCCCTTACTTTTTTTTTTTTTTTTCTGATACCATCCCATTCAACTCACACTTCTTTGTGTACTCCTAACTGCCCTAATAATGAGAAAATTTTTAGAGGTTATAAATATCATTTTTCCTTGTAGAAATATAAAGTTTAACTTTAATGAATCCCTTATGGCTTCTCTTTCCTGTTTACCTTTCTCCCCCCCCCCCCGGCCATTGGAGTTAAGTGACTTGCCCAAGGTCACACAGTTAAAGTGTCTGAGGCCAGATTTGAACTCGGATCCTCCTGACATCAGGGCCAGTACTCTATTCACTGCACTATGTAGCTGCCCCCGTTTACTTTTTTATACTTCTTTTGCATCTTGTATTTGAAAGTCTTCTTTTTCATTAAATGTCCATTTTTTCCCCTGAGGAATTATAATCAGTTTTGCTGGGTGGGTAATTCATGGTTGTAATTCTAACTCTTTTAGCCCAGAATATCATGCTCTAAATCCCTCTAATTCTTTAATGTAGAAGCTGCTAAGTCTTATGTTGTCTTAACTTTATCTCCATGATAATTTGAATTCTTTTTGACTGCGTGCGATATTTTCTTCCTTGATCTGGGAAGTCTGAAATTTAGCTATAATATTCCTGGAAGTTTTCATTTTGGGATCTCTTTCAGGATATGACCAATGGATTCTTTTAAGTCATATTTTACCATCTGGCTCTAGAATATCAGGACAGTTTTCCTTGATGATTTTTTTTTTTTTTTTTTTTTTGCTGAGGCAGTTGGGTTAAGTGACTTGCCCAAGGTCACACAGCTAGGATGTGTTCGGTGTCTGAGGCCAGATTTGAACTAAGGTCTTCCTGATTTCAGGGCTGGTGCTCTATCCACTTCGCCACCTAGCTGCCCCTCCTTGAGGATTTTTTGAAAGATGATAGCTACACTTTTTTTTTTTTTTTTCATCATGACTTTGAGGTAATCCAGTAACTCTTAAATTATCTCTCTGGGATCTATTTTTCCAGTGAGATATTTCACATTTTCTTCTATTCTTTCATTCTTTTGATTTGGATTTGGATTTTTGGATTGTTTCTTGACATCTAATAAAGCCATTAGCTTCCACTTGCAATTCTGACTTTTAAAGTATAGGCAATTAAACAGATGCCTGGCCCTGGTGATGGCAAAGGGACCCTGTAAATCTCTTTCTGACCCATTGCCCAATCTCCTTACTATCTCTGAGCTTTGAGATTTATAAACCCCCTCAGCTGCCTCTGATTCAGTCTGGAGACCTGCCCCTGATGGGGGGGGGGGGGCTGAATTATGCTGCACTTTTTTTTCTCTCTCAGCCTAGTGTAACACATCTTTTCTGATGACCTAAGTTGTCTGGAAAATGGTTTCACTCATCTTTTTGTGGGGTCTGTCATTTTAGAATCTTTTTAGAATAATGATTTCAAAGCTTTTTGAAAGGGTGTGGAGGAGAGCTGAAGTGAGTTCCTACCTTTATTCTTCCATTTATAATTTCCAGTTATCTCATCTTTAGAAGAGCTCTAACCTCAGTGTCTTCTAAGGTCCCTTTCAGCTCTAAATCTATGATTCTAAGTGTTGAAGCATAGGTCTTGATCCCAGATGAGTACTTTTCCCAATACACCAAGACTTCCTCAGGGGAAATCCAATGGATCTTTGAAATAAATACTAAATTTGCCCTGGATGTGCTCTGAAAAGGGAAATGCCATTATCTTTGTAGCTTTTGTATATTCCCAGTAGATTGGAAATTCCTTGCAGGCCAGGTTAAGAGGAACTAGATACATTATCTCAGAAGGAAGATGACTAAGTCAAGTTAGGCTTGGGACATTGCAGCTCAACAAAATAGTTTAGAAGTTAACTACTAGACTGAGTCTAGCGAGTTTTCTTTTTATGATTCCTTCTAATTAATTATCTTGCCCTGGTGTATTATTTTTTCATTTGCACATTCTTTTTGCCATGATAAATAACCCCAAGAAAATATAACTTAATGCTCTGGTGTGTGTAGAAATGGGGTAGAAAGGGGAAAAGGAAGGACGTGCTAAAAACCAGCACCAAGATACAGAGGTCAACACCTTGGTAGGAGGAAGAGTGGAACAGATAATCACATTTTGGCTATGGTAGAATGAACTCCAGAGTCAGGGAAGATGAGGGTTTAAAGCCTTGTGTCAGGAGTTCATTTGAAGGTTAAGACCCAAGACTTTTTACTTTTTTATGTTATAAATCACTTTGGCAGTCTGGTGAAACCTAAAGAGTTTTTAAGGGCAAAAAAAAAAATATATATATAATGTTCCTATGGAAACCAATTAGGTAAAAGATGTAATTTTTTTTTTCTCATCTGAGTTCACAGATGCTCCTTTCCCTCTGAAATATATCCATGGATTCTGGTCCAAAGACTGGGGAATCTAACCTGATGAAGCCTCTCAGCCAAGATCCCCCTGAATTGATTCCAAATGGAAATACAAGTGCCCTGGAATGGATTTAGTGTGGCTTAAGTCCCAGAGCAATATTCTTTATGATCTATAAATACACTATTAGTGATAGTAAATACTGGTAAAAGAAAAGGTACTATGGAAGCATCAGGAAAAGAATAAAATGACAGAGTTGAAGAAAGCAGTTATGAAAATAATGACATCTTTATGAAATGAAAGAAATTTTAAAAATGTTTTACATTATGTCTTTAATAATTTTATATAATCATTTTTCAGTGTGTTTTTTTTTCCTTTTCAAGGGTATCTCATTTTATATAACCTGTACTTGAACCAAAATGGCACTTATTGCCTGTACAGGATTTTGAATAACTCTGTTACATCTAAAGTCATGTTATTGTTTCTTATGAAATTTATGTAAAATAGTATCTTTCAACAAATATTTATCAAGCCTTGTCCAGCCATATTTTATAAATGAGGAAACTGAGGTCCAGACAAGGTAAGGGATTTGCTGAATGCTACATGATTAGTTAAATCTCTAGCGTGCCTCACCACTCTAAAAATTCTGTGATTTTTGTGGCAGATAAAATATTAGAATCCACTTCTCCTGACTTCAAATCTACTGTACTTTCCCACTTGTCAGATTAATTCAAATTTACATCCTCACCCTCCACCCCCAAAGAATCTCCAAGCTGGAAGGGACCTTTGATTGAGGTCATGTAGTCAAACTTGTCTATGAATAGAAATCCTTGAAAAATGACCACCCACCTTCTATTGGAAAACCTATGATGAGTGGAGATCTGCTATTTCTTTTTTTTTTTCTTTTTTTTTTTTTCTTTTTTTGCTGAGGCAATTGGGGTTAAGTGACTTGCCCAGGGTCACACAGCTAGGAAGTGTCTGAGACCAGATTTGAACTCAGGTCCTCCTGACTTCAGGGCTGGTGCTCTAACCACTACGCCACCTAGGTGCCCCTGATCTGCTATTTCTTAAGGCTGTTCCCCTCCCCTTTGGGATAGTTCCTTTTAAGTCTGTCTTAGCTAATTAACTATGTAAATGAGAGAGAATGCACATAGAACTAGGTATACTCTTGCATCATAAATAAATGCCAACTACTTCATATTAGTTGGCAGGAAACCCGTTCCAAAAGTTTTTAAATAATTTACATTCAGTTTACAGAGTTTAAATATTTGTCCAAAAATTCTGCTCAGCTCCACACAAACCCCACTGACAAGAAAATGATCCAAAGGAGATGCAACTTACACATGAAAGATTTAGATGTTAAGAATATGTAATGAAGTTCAACATTTTGCCACAAACATTTGGAAACTAAGTTAATGATATGAATCAGAATAGATCCCTAAAATCAGATTTCTTTTTTTGTTGTTGTTGTTGTTCACCTGAAGCATAAAAGATTCTGCTCCAGCCCTTTACCTTCACTCTGTATGTATCTCTATGTTTTAGATGGATGTGTTTCTTGTAAACAACATATTGTAGGATTCTGGCTTTTAATCCAGTCTGCTATACGTTTCTGTTTTATGGGAGAGTTCATCCTATTCACATTCACAGTTAAAATAACTAAATCTGTATTTCCTGCCATCTTTTTACCCAAAGTTATGTTTTTCTCTTTCCTTTTCCCTTCCCCCCTTCCCCTCTCCCCAGTATTTTGCTTTTGATGACCACCTCCCCCAAAGTCCTCCCCCCTTTACAACCCCTCCCTCTTTTTTACACCTTTCCCCTAATTTTTCCATTTTCCCTTCTATTAATCTATCCCTTTCTTTTCCTCCCTTCCCTCCTACTTCCCTATAAGGAGGGACAAGTTTTTCTGTGAAACCAAATGTGTCTGATATACTCTTTTAGAGCCCAATCTGAAGATTCACACAATGCTTATCGCCCTCCCTTCTTTCCCTCAATTACATTAGATTTTCTATGCCTCTTCATGAGATTTACCTTATTTTTACCTCCTTTTTTTTTTTACTTTATTTTACCTTCTTTTCCCTCTTTTTCCAATACAATAGCCCTTCCACCTCTAATTTCTTTTCCATTATTATCAAAATAAAATCAGATTATATCTCCACTCTTTTAAGTATACCCATAGTAGAAATATAGTTCTCAAGAGTTCTTTCCTTTTTACCTTTTTATGCTTCTCTTGAGTTCTGTGTTTAGAGGTCAAATTTTTTGTTCAGATCTGGTCTTTTCATTAGAAATAGGTGAAATTCTCCTGTATCATTGAATGACCATCTTCTTTCCTAGAAGATAATGCTCATTCTTGCTGGATAACTTATTCTTGGCTATAATCCAAGTTCCTTTGCCTTTTGGAATATCTGATTCCAGTCCCTTCCATCCTTTAATGTGGAAGCTGACAGATCTTGTGTGATTCTAATTACAGTTCCTCGGTATTTGAATTGTTTCTTTCTAGCTGCTTGCAATATCTTTTCCTTAGTGCAATAGTCCTGAAATTTGGCCACAATATTCCTTGGGGTTTTAATTTTGGGGTCTCTTTCAGGAGGTGATCAGTGAATTCTTTCAATGGCAATTTTGCCTTCTAATTCTAAAACATCAGGGCAGTTTTCTTTCATGATTTCCTGGAAGATAGCATCTAGGTTCTTTTTTTCATCATGGGATTTCAGGGAGTCCAGTAATCCTTAGATTGTCTCTCCTAGATCTGTTTTCCAAGTCAGTTGTTTTTCCTAGGAGATATTTCATATTTTCTTCTATTTTTTCATTTTTTGTTTTTGTTTGACTGATTCTTGAAGTCTTATTGAGTCATTCACTTCTATTTGTTCAGTTTTAATTTTTAAAGTATCATTTTCTTCAGTTACCTTTTTTAGCCCCTTTTGTAACTGGCCAATTGAATTTTTTTGTTCATTGCATTCTTTTTCCATTTTACCAGTTTCATTTTTTCAGTGAATTGTTGTCTTTTTCCAATTCACCAATTTTGTTTTTCAGTGAATTGTTGTCTGTTTCATATCTCTTTTGTAGGGCATTATATCCTTCTTGCACTGATCTCAATTCATTTCCCCATTTTTCTTCTAACTTTCTTTTGAGATTCTTTATGCGATCTTCCAGGAAAGTCTTGTGAAATGGGGACCAGCTCATGTCTCCCTTTGTGGTTTCCTCTGGCATTGCTTTCCCTTTAGAAACCTCAGGATCTGAGGTCTGTGCTTCTTTCTCTCCATAAAAGCTGTCTATGGTGAGAGCTCTTTTCTGTTTCTTACTCATTTTTTAGAGCTTGAGATCTGATTAAAGCAGGGGACCCGCAGCTGCTTCAATTTGCCCTGGGGCAGTTAGCTTAGTTGACTTCCCATACAGGGCTGGTCGGGCTAGGTCTGCACTCCCAGCTGCTCTCAATCTACCCTTTACCAAAGGCAGATCTGCCAAAGCACCTGCCCACAAGCAGAACAAAGTGACCCAAGCGTCTCCCAGGGACTTTCCGGGTGCCTAGAATCCTCCACGCTGTGTCCCAGCCCTGGTCTCCCGCCCTGTCTGTGCCCTGCTGCCTGAGGGCAGCAAGTGGCCCAATCCCCTGCCTGTTCAAAACGGACCTGCTCCGGAGTTCTTCTAAGGTAAATTTTGATGGAAATGTACTCCAAGTGTTTGAAGGAGCTTTCACTCCAGAATCAGTTCAGAGGCTTAATCTGTTCTTGATTTGAGGGACGATCAGAGGAGCTCACAGAGAGTCATGTCTGCACTCTGCCATCTTGGCTCCACTGATAAAATCAGATTTCTTAAGGAGAAAAAATATTTGATACAAGATTGAGTGGAAAAAAAAGTACACAACTGATCCCTAAGATGTAAGCAGTGTTCTACAGTCCTAGGGGACTGAAGGAGAAGATAAGAATCCTGGATTCAGGTCCTTGCTTTGCCATTAATTCACTGGGTAACCTAAATCATCTCACTTTGCCTCTCTGTGCCTCAGTTTCCACTGTGTAAAATATTCAAGGCCATTTGTAAATTCTGTCAGATTTTATGATGTCCCAGCTGCAGCATTCAATGAAACTTTGCAGCTCTATATATTATAAAATATGCCTCTTAGAGTATTGTACATCATGTACTAGGGTCCCATCTTGTGCCTTGCCAAAGGAAGAAGAAAGAGATAATGAGATAGAAAAGTTATTCTCTTATCATGATAACTCATTGCAGTCTCAGCAAGAGTACTTCCTGCCTTGTTAGCTTCCTGGAGAGCTTATGACCAGGATGCACTGAATTAAGTTTCAGCATATGTTTTAAGATAAGAATTGCTTTGTTCCTTTAAATAGACTTACTGTTGTGACTGTCAAAGAACCTATCATAACTGGGAGACTTCCTGGCCTTCATCCTGCTACTGAGACCAGAACCCCAACTCGGAACATTTACCTCCTGCTTGAGCCATCAGCAGTCATTCTTAAAAACATTAGTTTTCTCAGGACCCTTTTATAGTTGTCATCTCAGTTTCAGTGAATATTTGGAGCCAGATCAATAAGGAATTAGAGAATCCAAATTTACATCCTCCTACTCACTAAGTAATTCTAACCACAAGTGATAAACCAGCAATATAAATGTATTTAGCAGGTGGTAAGTGGGGCTCGTTAAACCTGTTTTTCCTATTAGTTTTGTTTACATTTTTCTGAATAGAGTAAAACATACAAGCCTGAAGCATAGTCTTTTGAATTTCCTTGAAGATAGGGGCAAATAAACCCATTCTTTTTTAAGGATAGATTTGACTTATGGCAGTAACCAAAAATAATTTGAACCTGTGTATGATGAATGTTCCTTTCTTTAGAGTAGCAGTGTCAAATGCATGTAGAAATGGATCCCTAAGGGCTGCATATTGACTTAGAAACCACAAATTAACATTATGTTGTCTTGTATTTTTATTTATTTTGTTAAACATTTCCCAATTTCATTTTAATCTAGTTCAGTCCCACTGGTAGTTTTGTAAGCTCATGCAACCCTGTGGGCCACAAGTTTAAAGTACTATTCCCTTATACCTGAAATATCTTCTCTTCCCTACTTCCTTTGCTGCATTATTATCTGTCCTTTAAAGTGTAGTTCATATATCACCTCTCCAGAAAGCTTTCCACGAGCCACCTAATAACCTTCCTCCCTGAACCTCACATCCCATCATATGGTTTTATAACTTTCTAATGTACTTCTATGATGTTATTATGTGTATTATTATAAATTATCTCTGTGTTCTCTTGACAGTAGGTTTCCTACTCCTAACACAGTACTATACCCCCCAAATGCCTGTGTATTATGTATTTTTGACCAGTTGAATTACTCCATTTTTGGTCAAAAGAAAGGTATGATTCTAGTCATTTTATAAAGACTACTTTTCTTCTGTTTGTGAAAGGCATTTCCAAAAGAGGAAATCCAGAAATGTTATGAGCAGTGGTAACAACAGTGGAGCATGTGTATTGTCCTAAGTTGACTGCTTTGGAGATAACATCTCTAATATCCATTTCTATTTACACTGACACAGTAGACCATTGTTCTCTTCCTGAAATCTTTTTTCTCCATGGATTTTCTTGACACAGCTTTTTGCTGATCCTCCTCTTACCTGTTGAACCCTTCCTTCTCAGTCTTCTTTTTTTGGATCATCCTTAATATTCTACCCAGGCTATCTCTGAATATTTTCCAGAACTCTAATCTTTTTTTGCTTTCTCTATACTCCTTCAGTGATCTCCCAAGTTCCAATTAGTTCAGTTGTCATCGCTTTGCAGTTAGGTCTCTCAGACCTATATGTCCATCTCTCAGTACTAGTCTCACCTTGCTAGTTGCCTGCCAGATATCTCTTTCTGAATATTTCATAGGCATATGAAACTCAGCATGTCCAAAATCCACCTTTTCCCTTAATTTTCCTATTTATCTACCATCATCCTTCCAGTCACTCAATTTCAGAACCCTTGTCAGATTTGTGTGTAGAATGAATTGGAGAGGGGTAAATTGAAGAATAGACTGAGTAGGAGGCTATAGACATGGTCTTGGTGAAAGAGTCTAGAGAGAGATAAAAGCCTGAACTAGCATGCCTACGTGAGTAGAAAAGAGAAACTGTTGAAAGATAAGTGAAGGCAAAAATAAAATTTGGCAACTACATGTATATAAGGAATGGAAGGGACAGAGAAGAGTCCTCCATACCTGGAATACACTTCTCTGATACCTCTCAAAATTCCCAGTTCCCTTCAAAGCTCAACTCAAGTGTCAAATCAGGCATACTTTTACTGATTCCCCCAGTGGGATCCCCCTCAAAAAATTACTTTGTAGTTAATTTACATTTATTTTATTGACTTCTCTCTATATATATGTTTAAATTCCTTGCGGTCAAAAACTGTTTTTGTCTTTGTATCTCTAATGCCCAGTACAGGGTCATTCACACAATAGATATTAATAAATGCTTTTTGAATTGAACTGAACTTGGGCCTTTATTACACCTTCTCTACAATATTATAATAACCTCTGCCTGCTCTCCCTGCTGTCAGCCTTTCTTCTTTATCCCTCCCAAAACTAACAAAATAACCTTCCTAATACACGTATCCACTACTGTTCCTGATTCTTCCTTCTTTTTTTCCCATTGTCTGCCATCTAAAAGTGATTTCAGCCTCATGTTTCTTATAGCACTTTGTCTTGGTGTCTTTATAGTTATTTTTGTTTTTCCAGGTATAGAATTGATGTGTTTTACTCCCTCTATTAAAATCTTCACTTTGAATTGTAAGCTTCTTGAACCCAAGGATTATGTTGTTTCCTATCTTCATATCTTCAGTGTGATTTATAAGATCTTGCATATAGTGGATACTTAGCAGTTTTGTGGGGGGTTTTGTAAATTTTTTTTTCTTTATTAAAGCTTTTTATTTGCAAAACATATGTATGGGTAATTCTTCAACATTGACCCTTACAAAGCTTTCCATTACAAATTTTTCCCCCCTAGTCCCCACCCCTCCCCTAGATGGCAGGAAGTCCATTACATGTTAATTATGTTAAAATACTTGACAAATCGAATATATGTATACATATTTCCATACTTATTTTGTTGTGCAAGAAAAATCGTATCTACAAGAAAAAATAAATCTGAGAAAGGAAACAATGCAAGCAAACATCAATCAAGAGAGCATGAAAATGTTATATTGTGGCCCACATTTCATATCCCTCTCTCTGGGTGTATATGGCTTTCTTCACTGAACAATTGGAAGTGGTTTGAAACATTTCATTGTTGAAGAGAGCCATGTCCATCAGAATTGATCATCATATAGTATTGTTGTTGTCATGTATAATGATCTTCTGGTTCTGTTCATTTCACTCAGCATCAGTTCATGCAAGTCTCTCCAGACCTCTCTGAAATCAACCTGCTGGTCGTTTCTTATAGAACAATAATATTCCATAATATTCATATACCATAATTTATTCAGCCATTCTCCAATTGATGGGAATCCATTCAGGTTCCAGTTTCTAGCCACTACAAAAAGAGCTGCCACAAACATTCTTGCACATGTGGGGCCCTTTCCTTCCTTTAACATCTCTTTGGGATATAAGCCCAATAGAAACACTTAGCAGTTGTTTGTTAAACTGGAACCTTATTTTATTCTGGGGGGAGGGAAGGTGTTGGGGAGGGTGGAATTGGAGAGAGATGATAGTTCTGTTCAAGTATCTAAACAGCTTTCATATGAAAGATACATTAGGCTGACCACAGGAAAGCAGAAGACATTACAGGGAAATAACTTTCAGCTCAATATAGGGAGTAATTTCTTCACAATAAGACAAGAAGATGTTCCTAATCACTGGAGGTCTTCAGTGGAAGCTGGATTCCTTATCAGCAATATTTTAGGTATATTCATGCTTTGAGTTGGGGTTGGACTAGATGCCTTTGAAGAGATCCCTTACAACTCTGTAATCCTTTATGTTTTAGTATATTTTGTTTAAAAACTAGTTTTATCACTTCATTGTCACACCTTCTTTATCCTTTTAGACAACAGTACTTGGGTTTATTTCACTGAGAAGAATTTCCTTGTTTTGGACTATAGGAAGTTTTCTCAAGAAGAGGACTTCTGTACAATGGCGGTTTTTGATTCTCCTCAAGAAGCATTTGGTATTTTGCGTCCAATTTGTGTTCAGCTCACAAAGACACAGACAGTGGAGAATGTGGAACGCCTTCAGTCAAAACTGCATGTTGTAAGTGATTCTGCTCTTCAAGACCTTCAAGAATATGTCCTCTTTCCCTTGAGATTTACTCTCAAAACTCCAGGCACAAAAAGAGAGAGCCTTGTCCAGAGTGTAGTAGAATGCATCACATTTGTCCTTTCTACAACATGTATAAAGAAACAGGACCTCCTTCAAGAACTTTTTTCAGAGCTCTGCCTTTGCCTTTCTTCTAATTCCCAACAACCTGCACCTGTTTCAGAAGAATTAAAATTGGCTGTGGTCCAAGGACTCCATACATTAATGCATTCAGCCTATGGGGACATAATCCTCAGTTTGTATCAACCTTGCACTCTTCCCCACTTAGGATTTGCCATATCTTTATTGTTAACTCTAGTGGAACAGGAAAAATCAAAGCAAATTAAAACTTCTGCCTTAAAATGTTTACAAGTTCTTTTATTGCAGTGTGACTGCCAAGACCATCCCAAATTATTAGATGACATTGAGACAAAAAAACTTGGAGATTTGTTTGCTTCTTTTTTGCCTGGAATCTCAACTACATTGACCAGGATTATCACTGGAGACTTTAAACAAGGTCATGTCATCATCATCTCTGCTTTAAAGATTTTTTATAAGACAGTTGGTTTCATTATGGCTGATGAACAGTTAGCAAGGATTCCAAAAGACAAAGAGAAATTTTCAGTTGAACACAGGGTAGCAGAACTTATGGTCCATAGAGATGCAAATTGGGTAAAAAATACTGGAGATAAGTTGGCTGCTCTTATTGAAAAGATAGTTGAATTTGTTTCAGTTTATCCACACTGGAAGGCAAGGATGGAACTGATAGAACTTGTCCAGGATCTTCTTTTGAAGTGTAGACAATCCTTATTGAAGTCTGTTGGCCATCTTTTGAAAGTTTTGGTGGGTTTAGTAAATGATGAGAATCCTGATGTCCAAAATAGATGCAATAATGTTCTGAAGAATTTTGCAGATCAAAGGATAGTTGTTGAGAATAGGGTACTCGCTGACATCCTCTCAGAAAATCTGCACTCTCTTGCTACAGCCCTTCCCCGCCTGATGAGCTCACAGGATGATCAAGGCAAATATTCTACTCTCATCTTATTACTTGGTTACCTGAAACTCTTGGGCCCCAAAGTTAACTTTGTTCTCCACTCTGCAGCCCACCTACATCGCCTGTCTAAAGCACTCATACAAGTGCTAGAACTAGATGTGGCTGATGTGAAAATTGTTGAGCGACGCCAGGGCCCTGATGGATTGGCTGAATCCCCGAGTTCATTGTCTGAGCCACCCTTCCACAAGAGCAAAAACCAGAGGAAATACTTCCGATTCTTCACAGATGAGCGCATTTTCCTGCTATTGAGGCAGATATGTCAGATGCTTGGCTATTATGGAGATCTCTATCTGCTCGTAGATCACTTCATGGAGCTATACAATGAGTCTGTCATTTACAGAAAGCAAGCTGCCATGATCCTTAATGAGCTAATTGCAGGGGCTTCTGGTGTAGAGATGGAGGTTCTTCATGAAACTCATAGCAGAGCAAGCACAGAAGAACTAAAAGAGATCATAACATCCATTCTTGAGGAATACATAAGCCAGAAAAACTGGTATTTGGTCACCTCTAACGAAGCTGAAGGAAATAGAGAGGAGTTAACAATGAAGCATTCAGACCTTCAGGCCATTACATCTGGTGTGCACACCTGCCATCTTGCACCACTTCCATCATCTTCAGAGCTTAATCTTACTGTCTGTTCTATGAATAACAACATCTGGCAAATATGCATCCAGTTAGAAGGGATTGGCTGCTTTGCGCATGCACTAGGAATAGAATTTCGTGTGCTTTTAATGTCAGCTCTTTATCCAGTGCTTGAAAAAGCTGGAGACAAAACTCTACTTATTAGTCAGGTGGCTACCAGCACCATGATTGACATTTGTCATGCCTGTGCCTATGATTGTCCCCGGGACCTGATTAATCATAATGCTGACTATTTAGTGAATGAGATTTCCTTAAATCTGCATCAAATGGCATTGTTCCCTCATACTCCAATAGTCTTGGAAATTATGTTCCAGAACTCAGATGCTACCTTGCTTCCTTTGGTAGATGATGTGATTCAAGATGTACTGTTCAGCTTGGACCAGTTTCATGATGAGAGAGCTGCTTCATTCCTCAGCGTTCTGCACACGGTATTGGCAGCCTTAGGTAGAGTGGAAATCTTTTCTGGTATATGATTCAAGGAAGGAGTCCTATATTTATATAATAATCTAACTACATTTTACCAGACTTTTAGTGTTTGTAGTTTTGAGTTAAAGGACATAATTTGAATAGAAATATATCAAAATCTATAAAATATAGCAGACCATGCTAACTCATATTTATGTTGTGTTATTTTGAAGTTCTAATGATCAAATGAATTAACATGTGTAAAATGTTCTTTGCAAACCTTAAAAGTGATATATAAATACTGCTTTATTTAATGATAATGGAAAATTGACTATGTTAGTGCTAGTAGTGTAATAGGAGTAGCATGGATAATTGAATAATGTATCACAGATAATCCAGAAATCTCATTTTAATCATTAGAAACAGACCTGAGAATGTTAGAAACAGAAAGGATCTGTGAATCCTATTCCTGGGAATAGCTATTGGGCAGTGGTGACAAGGCAAGCTTTATTATAGGTCCTAAATTTGAAATTGAAGGACATCTTCAGGATTATCCAATCAAAACTCCTCGTTTTATAATTATAAAAAACCTGAGACCCAGAGAAGTTTAGTGATTTGGCAAAAGATCCACAGTTTATTCAGCAGCAAAGCTAGAGTTTGAACCAAAGTCCTGACTAATGGAGTGATAGTTCCCTCTACACAATCCTAGAGAGGTACATCAGATATAAGTTTAAGTGCATCATGTGGGATCATAATTTGCCCTCAATTGCCAAGTCCTTCAACAATGTGAACGACTCATTCCAGATTTTTTGTTTTTTCTTAGTTCTAAAAGACAAATAAGATCAGGGCATTGCAAGTTCATATTCTATTAGAAATGGAAAGGACCCTAAAGGTTCTCTAGTTTAATCTCAATTTGGAGAAAAGGAAACCAGATCCACAGATTAGAAGTGGCTTTAACATTGTTGATCAGTCATGTCTGACTCTGGGACCCCATATAGGGTTTTCTCGACAAAGATCCTGGAGTGATTTGCCATTTCCTTCTCCTGCTCATTTTACAGATGAGGAAACCGAGGCAAACAGGGGTCAGTGATTTGCTCAGGGTTACATAGCTGGTAAGAGCCTGAGGCCAGATTTGAACTTGGGAAGATGAGTCTTTCCAACTCTAAGCCCAAGATCTCTATCCACTCATCACCTGGCTACCCTGAAGTGACTTGAACATACTTAAATAACAGGTTGGTGACAGCAAGTATCCCAAGCCCTGGTCTGCAGAGCACCTTATGCTACACCACCATACAATGGTGATAATCCTGGTCAATGTAGTTGAGATTCCAGGCAAAAAAAGAAGCAAACAAATCCCTAAGTTTTTTTGTATGTATATACCTTTGGCCCCCAACCTTGCATGAAATTCCAAAAAAACTCTCAACTTCCTTGCCTTAATGACACTAAGGTCAGAAACCAGATCCAGATCTGATCTTCAGCCCTTTGTTAATCCAACGGATCTTAATAGACTAGTCTCAAAGGAGAAAGGGCATCATCTAATAAATATAGGCCATAACTATTTTTGCTCTTCACGTTAACAATAGCTTCCTCCAGCAGTTACTCCATGCCTAAAACCTGTCTTTTTAATTCTCTCATTCATCTATCTGTTGCCACATTATCTATGCTTCTCTTGTCTCCGACAGAATCTTAGAGATAGCGTATTCCAATTTTGCTGAGGCTCATTGATAGTAAGATTTTCCCAAATCTCAAAGTTTGTTGATTTAAGAGCTGGTTTTAATCCCTTAGTCTTTGGTTGTAGGAAAACTACATTTAAAAAAAAAAATTTCTCCTAGTAAAAGCCCTGATGTTTTATAGCTAAAATGAGTAGGAATTAAGATTGATTTGGAAATAACCTAGAAAAGGCAAATGTGTTGGATTGTGGAGGGGGAGCAGCAAGATTCCAAGTAAAAATTCTAAAGCTGCTCAGACCACGACTGTTTTGAATTAAGAGGTATAATGGGGCAATACTGATAAAAAACTGTGAAGATCAGTAAATCAGCAGTTTGGGCCTAACATGTTCTATGATTGTTTCAACTTCAACAAAAATATGTTAAGAATGGATAGTGAAAGTAGCAGTATTTGGGATCAGAGGACCTGGATTTGGGTTTGCCATTTGATAGCTGTGTGACTCTGTCTGAGTCATTTACCGTTTCTGGGCTTCATTTTTCTCAATTTGGCATAATAATATGCTGCATCACAGACTTGTGAAAATCAAATGAGATGCGATGAGATGGTATGCAAGGAAGGTACTTTGTAAAACCTTAATTTGATAGGTTATCCATATTTTACAAATATTAAATACAATACTGTCCCAACCCTTATAGAGCTTCCAGTTTCGTGCACAAACACAAAGAGGAAATAGTAATTATTCTCACAGAGGACTTTTTAAAACATCAACAGAGGGTTTAAAGAAGATTGTACATGATACCACTTCTTTCAACAGAGATATCCTAAGTGAAGAAATTTGTTAAACTATACTATTTTGGTGGTAATATCTCTTTAAGAATATGCAACATACTGTGTACACCAAGAAGCCTTTTGATGATTGAATGAGTTGTTTCCCTGAATGTATGTAGTAACTAGAAGAGAAAACATTGTACAGATGACCAATTTTCTTGCCAGATAGATCTACCAGTGTACACAAGCAAAATATATTCTCATTCAGAAATAAGTCTCTTATGAGTTTGATTAGAATGAACTAGTTCTTCATTGCAATCTCCTATCTGTCCTCTGTGCATATGTGTGTATTTAGCATCAGGAATGGGTTAAAATTATTGTTGTGCCTGGTCCAGCCAGGGCCCAGTATATGCTCCCTACCTTCTTATTAAAAAGGAGGATTAAAAAGGAGGATATTAAGGACTAGGACCATAGAATTTAAGAGATGGAATAGACCTCAAAGGCCATTTACTTCAGTGCCCTAAGTTTCTGAATAAGGAAACTGAAATCCCAGTTTTTAATACCTCAGTGAGGTTTTCTACTTGATGGATCAATAAAAAATGAAGGCTAGTATACAGTAATAAATCAGTTTTTTACAGGTTAAATGATTGTAAAGACCTGTCATCCCTAGATGGATGCCATGATCAGAAAGGCCAATTGAAAAAATATTTTAAAAGGGGAAAGTCTCAGATAGAAAAGCATATAACCAATTTACTTCAAGCATTTATTAAGCACTTACTGTGTGCCAGACAATATGCTAGTCACTGGAGATAGAAGGCCAAAACATTCTACTGAAATGTAAGCTAAATGAAGGGAAAAGCATTTGATAAGAACAAATCCTTGAATATTTGTGTCTTTAGAATCTACCCTGCACACTACCTATTTAGTAATGAAACAAGTATACTGTGTTCAGGGCCTTGCATACGTCTCTTATATGCCACCCTCTTTGGTAGATGTTGCTAAATATCACAAAGATACTTTCTTTCTAGCCCGATGGTTCCCAGAAGTCAAAGATGACAAACAGCTCCAAGAGCAGGATTTCAAGAAGGAAAAATATGATTTATGCCAAGGCTCAGCAACTCTTGGGAAGGGATTTGCATTTACCACCTCTCCTGAAGAAATAGAACTGTTTTTGTTGGACTACCTCAGAAATAAGGATGTTGCAGATGGAAATGTCTCTGATTCTGATAAAGAAGGTAATTTTTTTTTTTAAGAGACCTCCTATTTTGTGTTCCAAAAAATAAAGGGAAAAGGAATTCAGGATAGCTTAACACTAGCCTGTTTTTAGTGTTGTCCACTCCTGCTCTACATATTTCCCTCTTCCCCCTGACCTCAGTTCAGATCTTCAGATAGATCTGAAGGATTAATAACTTAGAAGAACTTCAAGTTTAAAATGTCAAAAAAAAATGAACTGGGTGGTCTCAACATCATTTAAAATTAAGCTGAGTCTCAAATTAGTTTATTCTGTGGAAACTGAGCAAAATATGTTCTGATAATCTCTGTACTGTAACTCGGGTGAATCGAATCCAGTAACTCTGGGATAGCAGAAAATATTAACTCATTAAAGCTAACTACAACAGATTCTCTTTGAATAGCAGTAAAGCCTAACAAATAGTATTTGGGGCCCAAATAATGATTTTTCAGAATTCAGTCATGATTTCCTTCAAAAGTAAAGCTTCCTTATTGGAAATCTATTAGGTTATTTCTTCTCAGATTTGTTACTTGGGCTAGCCTCCATCCTCCTTGCTCTTTTCCTGAATACCTTCCACCCCCAGTGGCAATATTTTCAGTGGGAAAGATAGCTTGATAACTCATAGTCATGATTTGCCCTACCTTACTGAAATAACTACTTTTTTAGGCAATCCATTGTTATGAATCAATTGATGTGAATCGATTGAAATAAAAAGATGTTGGATAGGAACAGGCCATATAAATAAAGGCTTCCAGAAAGAAAAACCAAAAGCTCTCCATCAAGCTGTTTTGATTGGTGAATTTAAACAGAGAATCCTTCTTGGAAAAAAGCTTGCAATCCTCACAGTTCTCGTTTGTCACATACTTTGGCGGTCATTGTATAAAATGTTGATTATGTGCATCCAACCAGAGGGGTGGGAGGTTGTTTATACCACATACCTATGTAGTATTTAAAGTATCTTTCTGTGAGAAATCTAAATTGTGTATGGACACATTTGCCAACTTTGATGGAGTAGGCAGAATAACCAGATAAGGAGTCAGACCCAGCTTATTATACAGACTTTGCCTTTCACTAGCTCTGGGACTTTGGACAAGTCACTTAAATTCTGAGGTTCTATTTTCTCATCTGTCAAATAGAAATGATATCTATACTATCTGTCTCACGTTACTGTTTTGAAACTTATTTTGAAGTTAAAAGACCTGGGTTCAAATCTTAACTCCAAAATATTATACTGAGATTACCTTGAACAAACTGCCAAACCTTTAAGAAACCCAGTTTCCTGATCTGAAAAATAAGAAAATTAGACTATATGATTTCTAGTCTCTTCTGCTCTGCATCTTATCCTAGAAGGTCAAATAAAACCATATGTGCAAAACACTTTGCCCATTTTAAAGGGTTTAATAGAATGTAAACTGTGCAGCTGTAGGGTGCCAAACTTGGAGTTAGGACATCACTTCACATTCTGTCTCTGACATTTATTCTGTGTATGTAAAAATTGCTAAATTACTCAAAATTTTTGTTTCTTCATCTATAAAATAGAATACAGAGTTTTGCACCTCAGATGAAATTATATAAACACTTTGTACATTTTAAAAGCATTACATAAGTGTCATGTTACCATAATCATCATTATTCAGTTTCTAGTCTCCAACTTTTCATAGCAATCACACGGGGCATATGTAGGCACCATTAGGTTTACCTATTTTAACAACAGAAAACAGGTACAGAAATGTTAAAGATTTTAATCAGTTTTTAACTTTACTATTTAATTAATGGACTAGGAGTGGAGAAAAGACTACTAGAGTCTTGGGAAGTGGTCTTGAATTTGGTTTCAGAGAACCCCTCCCCTGGTTGTTTATGTACAACTCTCCACAGCTACCAGTTGTGCCCTGTTTTCCAGAAGAGCAACTACTCCCTCCTGAGGCAGAGATGAATGATGTCTGTCCAGATGTGGAAGCCTCACTGCCAGTGCAGACCCAGATAGCCAAGAATGTGATGGAGAGGTGCATTCACTTGCTGTCTGATAAAGATCTGAAGACACGCCTGAAGGTCAGTTGCCTTGTCTACTCTTTATTTATAGACTGAAGGATGTAAAGAGGGTTGGCCTTGTCAAGAATGGCTGCTCTGATAAGAGAACAGTCTCCCTTATCTTCAGGTCCATGTGTGGTAGCCAAGAGAAGGTCCTAGAGGAATTTATCTATGAAATGATGGTATTATGTTTGTTCATGCCAGCTCAATTACCAGAAAAGAGCTCCCTCCTGAATTGAGAAGCAACAAAGTTGTATGAAGTTCAAAGAATTCATAGGAGAAACATTTCAAAAAACATTTATTTTTCTTAAATTTATTTATAGTGCAAGATGCAAGCTTTGGTTTTGCTAATATTCTCAAGTTTTTAAAAGTGGTCATTCTTTCATGCCTGCCAACAGTCTTTACTTATCTCTGTTTTCCTTTTTCTTCTTATGAGAGACGCCAATAGTTACTGTGTTCTTACTCCCATCCCCCAAGCCCAGCTCCCACACACAACATTCTTCACAGAGAGGGTTTAAAATGAGCATGCTTATAATAGCTATGCTGTTTTTCCCCCTGCTGTTGTACCCACTATTCTGACATGTCTCTCAGTCTCTCTGCCACTGTACAATCCCCTGCTTTTTCAGATAAAATGACTAGATATAAATGAAAACATGTCTTTGGCAGCCAACTACCAAAAACTAAATTTATCTTAAATATGGACTGAAAAGCATGCTCTCTCATGCACTGAAAAGAGAAGAATCCACCATGACCACCTTCTCAAACTCCCACTTTTCCCTCACCCCATCCCTCTCAGAATCATTAAGATTGAATTTTGTTGTTCACCACTCTCTATCTTCAAATTCTTCGTTGTAATTCATTCTCATCTTGTTTGCTCAGGTTCTGGATGTGTTGGAACTGTGTGTGACTGTTCTTCAGTCCCAGGAGAACCAGCTACTTCCCATGGTGCATCGAGCCTGGCTGCCACTTGTGCATCGACTTACTAATGATGATCCGCTGGCTGTTCTCAGAGCCTTTAAGGTGTGGCATTGGCCTCCTCCCCAACACTAGTTCTGAGGCATTCCTGAGTGAGGGAGAGTTAGCTAAGCAGCATATCCTCCTCTACTAGGGTCAAACTCAAACCAAAACAAGGACCATCAAACCATACCTAAGGATTCCTGTGGCCTGCACATATTAACTTTATCTGTGTTCTATTGTATTTTTTATTTTGTTAAATATTTCTCAATCATTTCATCTGATTCAGACCACACCAATGTGGTGGGCCACATGCAGTATGAGGGGCCTTGTGTTTGACACAGTATCCAGCGGAAAGAGCATCATGGAAGGGAAGGGAAAAAAATTTTGTCTGCCATTCACTCCTCATGTGACCTGAAGTGAGTCACTTAAATTACCTGGGCTTCTGTTTTGTTCAGTTATCAAGTGAGAATAATTTTTCCTGACCTCACTGTTTCATGGAGTGATTGTTGGAACAAATGAGATACATGTGAAAGAGCTTTCAGAAGTTAAATATGTAGAGAAGTATAAGATGGGTGGTATTATTATTTCTTTGGGAAACTTCCTAGATTTCTTTGTTCTTTGTTGAAGCAGAAGGAAGGAAGGCAATAAACATTTATTAGGCACCTACTGTTGTACTCCAAGCACTGTTTTAAACACTTTATAATTATTATTTCCCTTGATCCTCTGAATAACCCTGAGAGGCAGGTCTTATTGTTATCATTTTATAGTTGAGGAAACTGAGGTAAACAAGTTATGTGACTTGCCTGGTTCATACACTAATAAGTGTCCAAGGTTTTGTTGGAACTCCCCCAGTCTCCTGACTCCAGGCCCCTATGCCAGCAGAAGTATGTGAACATTGTCTACAGCATCTACTTAATTAAGCCAAAATGCAAATGTAATTTTTTTTTTCCTAAGGCAATTGGGGTTAAGTGACTTGCCCGGGGTCACACAGCTAGGAAGTATTAAGTGGCTGAGGCCAGATTTGAACTCAGGTCTTCCTGATTTCAGAGCTGGTGCTCTATATACTACACCACCTAGCTGCCCCTGTAATTTCTTTTTTAATTACTATTATTCTGAAATCCAGGACTTCAAAATGAACTATTACAAGTGGTGGTTGTTGTTCAGAGATGATTTTTTCTTTATGAAACTACCCATATTTTTAAGAGCATTCTTGGAAAAGGAGAACACAATAGAAAAAAAAGGAATAGGCTAGGAAATAGAGGACTGAATCTGTGATTTCATTGGTTTAGTGAAATCCTGGAGGAAAAAAGTTCTTCATCAGAGCAAGTTGGCACCTTCTCATCAATAGCCTTAAAGAAGTGCTCAGACGACTGTGAGGTTTTGTGATTTACCCAGGACCACAGCCTGTATATACGTCCATGATGAAATGCTTCCTAGCTGCAGGACTTATTCTTGAACTATTAGACTGCACTGTCTTTCAGGAAGACAGAGACACATGTGACTTTGTGTTCCACATCTGATACTGTTTCATTTCCCTTCCCTCATATGTTAATGACACTGATAGACCTGTGACATTTAGTGCTTCCCTGCTGAATACCTAGAACCGTCCCAGGTAGCCATTCAGTGTGTTCATTATTAATCAAAAGAGCTTAAAGAAAACTTATTATATCTTTTGTATTCAATCCTTCACTGGACTAGTGCATATCCGTGTGTTCTGCTAGAGAGGTTAAAAGGAGACATGCAGAGAAACTGCATGTTATGAAGGAAAGAGTAATAATCATGATTAAAGTTCATGTTGGTGGAGCATGCTAGGCTTCTTCCCCAATAGTCCTGTGAGGCAGGGAAGACAAAAATTATCCTCTCCATTTGATGAATGAAGGAACTAAGGCACAAGGAGAAGTGATTGACCCAAAGGCACACCTTGTTCACATAAGAGTAAGGCTCAAACTCAGGCATTCCTTTCCTTTCTCACCCTCCTCTCTCCCTTTCTTTCCTTCTCCCACTTCCCACTCCTCCCCATGCCTGGAATTCCTTTATCAAGATATTTGAAGAGAAATGAACAATAGATTGAGCATGAGAAAATATGACTGTTCAGCTTTTGCTCTGACTATGATATAACTAATTTTGGCCAAATGGCCCACCTCACTGTACCTCAGTGTTTTAATTCTTATTTCTGAGAGTAGAGGAAAAGCTGTCCTATCCCCCTCTCTCTCCAAGAGCTGTTATTGAGAACCAATAAATTTGAATTGCTTCAAGGTTCCTTTTATTCTTGGTGGGGGCAATGTGTGGTACATTGGAAAGAGATGTGGACCTGATGTCAAGAGAGTCTGGGTTTGGGTTCAGGTCCCAGCTTTTGTAATTGCTACCTGTATGACCCAAGACAAGTCCTTTAATCTCTCTGATCCTCTGTTTCCTCCTCTGTAAAACTGCCAATGACAAGTATTAGGGTTTTATTTAAAAAGTGAATTGTTGATATCATCAACATCATTATTATACCTAAGAGGCAGTGCAGTGTAGTGAGTACAGAGCTGGCCTCAGAGTCAGCAGATATAGGTTCAAGATTCACCTCTAACATTTACTGGCAGTATGACCCAACCAAGTTACTTTACTTCTTGGTAATTCAAGCAGTTCTCTCAGACTGTAATTTAAAATACACTGGCAGAAGGATTTTCCTTATTGAAAGTTAATCACACCAATAAAATCACAAATCTAGACCAAAATTATTAACCAAAAGAAATAAGTAGTATGCAAATCAAGGAATTAATCAACTAGCACATTGAACTATTCTCTGTGTAATATATATTTACAGATACAGCCATGCCCTGGGAACAGAGCCCTCTAAATTCATAGCTGTTAGAAGCACAGAATGTGGTCCAGGAATTAATAATTCTATTTCATGAGGCAAAGAAATAGATCAAATTTACTTACTAAGTATCCTTTGGTTATCTTCTTAGGAAATACTATGAACAATATTGAACATATACTTCAGTAAACACTAGGATTTGGATGGGACTTGGTTTTTTCTACAGGTTTTATGCACCTTGGGGAACAAATGTGGTGATTTCCTTCGGAATCGGTTTTCCAAAGACATCTTGCCGAAGCTGGCTGGCTCCCTGGTCACCCAGGCTCCTGTCAGTGCCAGGGCTGGACCTGTCTACTCCCATACACTTGCCTTCAAATTGCAACTGGCTGTGTTGCAGGGTCTGGGTTCGCTTTGCAGGAAACTGGACCTGGGTATGTACCCATTCAATCAACCAGTCTACTTATTTAAAAAAAAAAAAAAATGGACACCTCCTCAACCCCATCTTTGTGCTCTCACTTACATCCTGCCCTGCTCTGTGTAGTTCATCTCATCTCCTCTTTACCATCTCACTTCATTTAACTAACTTTCAGTTGCTTGCTTTGGCCTCATTTTTTCAATTACTCTGGGGGAAGAGGAAGGAACAGAGGCCATCTTTTTTCACTGTTCCTTTTGCATCAGACAGTACGTGGTTACTACTTGTCCAGAATGAATCCTGAAGGCCAGTGTCTGCTTTGTTTTATCTCGGCAGGTGGGGGTGACCTGAATAAAGTGGCAGATGCCTGCTTGATTTACCTGAGTGCTAAACAGCCCATGAAATTACAAGAGGCTGCCAGGAGGTAACACCACTCTGACATATTTCTTTACATACATATGTTTCTATTTGTGTTAAATTTTTGATGCCTCAGTAATAACAGTTAAAATAATTTCTCCCTTCTCCTTGCCAAGTTAAGGTATATTTGTTTAACTCTGCTATTTGTAGAGTTGTTTTGTTTTTTCCTAGTGACATTTCTCTTTGTAGATAACTGTTTTTTTTATTATTATTAAAGCTTTTTATTTACAGAACATATGAGTAATTTTTTCTACATTGACCTTTGCAAAGCTTTCTGTTCCAAATTTTTCCCTCCTTCCCCCTACCCTCTCCCCTAGATAGCAAGTAGTGTAATACATGTTACATATGTTAAAATATACAATAAAAATCAGATCTAGGAAAAAGAAAAAGAAAAACCTAAGAAGGAAAACAAAATGCAAGCAAACATCAACAGAAAGCATTAAAATGCTATATGGCTCTCTTCATCGCTGAACAATAAGAACTGGTTTAAATCACCTCATTGTTGAAGAGAACTATGTCCTTCAGAATAAATTATCATATAGTCTTGTTGCTGTGTGTAATGATTTCCTGGTTCTGCTCATTTCACTCAGCATCAGTTCATATAGGTCTCTTCAGACTCTCTGAAATCATCCTGCTGGTTGTTTCTTACAGAACAATAATATTCCATAACATTCATATATCATAATTTATTCAGCCATTCTCCAATTGATGGACATCCATTCAGTTTCCAGTTTCTAGCCACTACAAAAAGGGCTGCCACAAACATTTTTGCACATGTGGGTCCTTTTTTCTCCTTTAAGATCTCTTTGGGATATAGGCCCAGTAGAAACACTGCTGGGTCAATGCACAGTTTGATAACTTTTTGAGCATAGTTCCAGATTGCTCTCCAGAATGGTTAGATCCATTCACAGATCCACCAACAATGTATCAGTGTCTCAGTTTTCCCACATCCCCTCCAATATTCATCATTTTCTTTTCCTGTCATTTTAGCCAATCTGACAGATGTGTAGTGGTATCTCATAATTGTTTTAATTTGCATTTCTCTGATCAGTAGTGGTTTGGAGCACCTTTTCATATGACTAGAAATAGTTTCAGTTTCTTCATCTGAGAATTGTCTGCTCATATCCTTTGATCATTTGTCAATTGGAAAATGGCTTGAATTCTTATGAATTTGAGTCAGTTCTTTATATATTTTAGAAATGAGGTCTTTATCAGAACCTTTGAATGTAAAAATGTTTTCCCAGTTTATTGCTTCCCTTCTAATCTTGTCTGCATTAGTTTTGTTTGTACAAAAACTTTTTAACTTGATATAATCAAAATTATATATTTTGTGATTAAAAATGATTTCTAATTCTTCTTTGGTCACAAATTCCTTTCTTCTCCACAGATCTGAGAGGTAAATTATCCTATATTCTTCTAATTTGTTTATATCATGAATCCAGTTCGACCTTATCTTGGTATATGGTGGATCAGTGTCTAGTTTCTTCCATAATAGTTTCCAATTTTCCCAGCAGTTTTTGTCAAATAATGAGTTCTTATCCCAAAAGCTGGGATCTTTGAGTTTGTCAAACACTAGATTACTATAGTCATTGACTATTTTGTCCTGTGAACCTAACCTATTCCACTGATCAACTACTCTGTTTCTTAGCCAGTACCAAATGGTTTTCATGAATGCTGCTTTATAATATAGTTTTAGATCTGGTATAGCTAGGCCACTTTCATTTGCTTTTTATTTTTATTTTCCATTAATTCCTTTGAAATTCTTGACCTTTTGTTCTTCCAGATTAATTTTGTTATTATTTTTTCCCTGCATTCTTGGTATAAATTTTACTAGGTCATGGTGTATTATCCTGGTGATGATTTTCTTTAATCTCTTTGCTGATATTTTATTTAATATTTTTGCATCAATATTCATTAGGGAGACTGGTCTATAATTTTCTTTCTCTGTTTTCTTTTTCTAATTTGCTTGTTTAGGTATCAGTACCATCTCTGTGTCATAAAAGCAATTTGGTAGGAGTCCTTCATTCCCTATTTTTTCAAATAGTTTATATAGTATTAGAACTAATTGTTCTTTAAATGTTTGGTAGTATTTACATGTAAATCCCTCTGGTCCTAGGGTTTTTTTCTTAGGGAGTTGATTAATAGCTTGTTCTATTTCTTTTTCTAAAATGGGACTCTTTAAGTAATTTATTTCCTTTTCTGTTAATCTAGGCAATCTATATTTTTGTAGGTATTCCTCCATTTCACTTAGGTTATCAAATTTATTGGCATAAAGTTGGGCAAAGTAACTCCTAATTATTGCTTTAATTTCTTCATTGGTGGAAAGTTCTCCCTTTTCATTTTTTGAGACTAACAATTTGATTTTCCTCTTTACTTTTTCTAATCAAATTAATTAGAGGTTTATCTATTTTGTTAGTTTTTTCATGAAATCAATTTTTAGTTTTATTTATTCAATAGTTTTTTTACTTTCAATTTTATTAATCTCTCCTTTTATTTTTAAGATTTCAAGTTTGGTATTTGATTGGGGGGTTTTAATTTATTCTTTTTCTAGCTTTTTTAGTTGCATTGATTTTCTCTTTCTCTATTTTATGCAAGTAAGCATCTAGAGATATAAAATTTCTTCTTATTACCGCTTTGGCTGCATCCTACAAATTTTGGTATGTTGTCTCATTATTGTCATTCTCTTGGATGAAATTAGTAATTGTGTCTATTATTTGCTGTTTCACCCATTCATTCTTTAGGATGAAATTATTTAGTTTCCAATTGCTTTTTGGTCTATTTTCTCCTGACCTTGTATTGCATGTGATTTTTATTGCATCATGATCTGAAAAAAATACATTTACTACTTCTGCCTTTCTCCATTTGATTTTGAGTGTTTTATGCTCTAACACATGGTCAATTTTTGCATAAGTTCCATGAACCACTGAGAAAAAAGTAAAGTCCTTTCTGTCTCCATTTAATTTCCTCCAAAGATCTATTATACCTAACTTTTATAACATTTTGTTTACCTCCTTAATTTCTATCTTATTTATTTTGTGGTTTGATTTATCTAGTTCTGAGAGAGCAAGGTTGAGATTCCCCCACTAGTATAGTTTTGCTGTCTTATTTCTTCTTGCATATCTCTTAATTTCTCCTCTAGGAATTTGGATACTATACCACTTGGTGCTGATATTGCTTCATTATCTATGTTACCCTTTAGTAAAATATAGTTTCTTTCCTTATCTCTTTTAATTATATCTATCTTTTACTTGATCTGAAATCAGGATTGCTACTCCTGCTTTTTTTTTTTTTTTTTTTTTTGTTCTCCTGAAGCATAATATATTCTGCTCCAGCCTTTTACCTTCACTCTGTATGTATCATTATGCTTTAGATGTGTTTCTTGTAAATGTAGATAACTTTTTCAAGGAAGTAAAAAGATTTTAGAGTTAGAAAGGACATTGTAAACCATCTGATCCAGCCTTTCCATTGTTGGGGAAATTAAGGCTGAGAAACTTATCCAAGGCCTTACAGTTAGGGAATGCTGAATGTGGTTCCAATTTCCATGAATTTGAATCATGCTCATTGCATGAATTTTTCCAAACTGATTCTTAGCTTTGGAAGAAGAAATGTCTTGTTATTCCAGTCTTCAGATTTTTTATGAGGTAAAATCATGGTCAGAGCAATTATCTGAACTCACAGCCTACCTGAAATGCACTTGGGTCTCCTTTTTACAGGTGTGTTTGTTTTCAAAGCCAGTGGCAGCCTTCACCCCAGAAATGCCTTCATTTGGCAGGCTACTAGGGCTTTGGGAAATCCAGGTCTGCCTGGCCTCTGCCTCTGGGAGGCATGTCTGACCTTGCATTTCAGCTGCAACCCGACACAAAGAACACAACTAGAAGTGTTGTGAAAAGCAGTGAAAAAAATTCTTACTGTTTCTTCTTGAACAACATACATAGAAGCAAAGGCAAGAGCCAGCCAGAAGGTACCCAGAAGGTACCAAGTTCTGATTAGGGGATAATAAGGAACTAGCTGGAAAAAGTATCTTTTTTAATTGATTTATTCTACTTGGTGATATTTCTCTTTTGTTTTCCCAGATTTTTATCCCCATCCCTTTTCCTGTTATATCCCCTAGGCCCTGAATCAATCTTATCTTCCCAAGAATAAGAACTCTCTAAAAAACTCACTTTTCTTCAGCTTGGTAGGGATTTCTCTAAGAATGAAAGGAAGCCTCCCATAGATAGAGACCCTGAAGCTAATTGTGCTCTAATTTGAAACACAAATTAAGATCTTAATGAATGACTCCTACTATATTATTTTGGCAACTTTTTATATGTAAAAGTTAAAGCTTTTTCCTGACTCCTCCCCCATTCTTCTTCCCCACCACCCCACAGACCTATCAGACAAGTTGATTTTTTTACATTATGTTATTTCATTTCCAATTTCCTTTTTTGACACTGGAAAGCAATTAAACTCTGACTTGAGTTTCCTGTATTCTTGAGTTAGTATTCAAGGCATGTCAAAAACAAGAATGAAACAAGTGTAAAAATATATTCCAATCACTTGGCTTAGGGCTGACAGGACAGTGCAAGGACTGAGCAGAAACCAGGATCTGAGTCTTTGTTCAACCACTTAAAGCTGTGTGACCTTCCACAAGTGATTTAATCTCCCCGAATCTCAGTTTCCTCATTTGTAAAATGGAGATTACAATCTTGCCATGTTTCCTTTCTGAAAGAAAACTGTTAAAATGGCACCTAATATTGTTATTGTGGTCCTTGTTTAATCAGCAAAGGTTATGCTTAAGAGTTGAGTTAGATGAACCTGCTTTTCGATATACTGGGAGGCATTTGGGAGCATAAGGTTGATTTCTTTTCATTTAGACTTTCTGATGATGTGAAATGATTTGAATTCATAAAAATTACAGTATTAAGCTATATCAGAAACTGGGACCACCGTGTTGATTTGGAAATTAATGAGTCTCCTGAGTCAGGTAAAAGACCTAAAGAAGTCAGGAACAGCCTTTAGCTAGGTTCTTGTTACTATTTCCATCTGTGTTGTATAAATGGTGGTTGAACAAAGATGACCAATCTCTCGGATATCCTCTGCTGTTTGATATTGCCCTGGGATGTCAAAATATTCTGCGTTCTAGGTGCCATGTGCTCACTAATTCTCTCAGATTTAAACATAGTGAGCATTTAGTAGAATCTTGCCCTGTGTTCAAGATACTGTTCTGGGCACTGGAGATACAAAGGTGACACCTCCCCTACCTTTTATGAACTTACTTAAGAGACTCCTGAGGGAGCCAGAGATATAGGAGAAACAAGTAAACAAAGAGAGTAAAATGTGAAGAAAGGCTATTTGAAGGCCTCTGGATGAGAACATCTTAGCCTGGGTGGGCTAGTGAGAAAGGATTTTGTGAAGAAAGTGAGACTTTGATTGGGTCTTTCAAGAAGTAAAAGGTTTCAACAGGCAGAAGTTAGGAAGAATGCTGTCCAGGAATGGTAGATGTTCTTTGTGAATACCTGGAATTGGGTAATAGCAAGATGTGAAGGAGGAAGATAATCTCATTTGGCTTGAACAGAGAGTATGTATAGTAAGATTTAATAATAAGTATGAAAGTAAGAAAGGAGTAAGATGAAATAGGTTGTAAAAATAGAATCAGATTGTGAATAGCCTTAAATATCAACCTAAAAAAATTGCATTTTTTTTCTCCATGCCAAGGGACTACAGTGCTAGGGTCAGATCTAACCCTCTAAGTGCCTATTTTTGTGAGGCATAAGGCCATCAAGCTAAGAATATTTTTTTAATTTTTTATATAGGGCAGCTAGGTGGCGCAGTGGTTAGAGCACCAGCCCTGAAGTCAGGAGGACCTGAGTTCAAATCTGGTCTCAGACACTTCCTAGCTGTGTGACCCTGGGCAAGTCACTTAACCCCAATTGCCTCAGCAAAAAGCAAAAAAAAAGAAAATTTTTATATAAAGTTCTCAATAGGTTATAGTTTTCTGGCCCCAGTTCCAAGTAGTAGAGAATTACCTGAGGTCAAGGGAAGCCTTCAAGGCCTAGCCAACTGCAGTTACATCCTCTAATGTTTTCCTTTTTTAGTGTTTTTCTTTTAGAACCAGGCCATTATTTGCTTTTTCTTTTTCTTTCTTTCTTTTTTTTTCTTTTAAATTTGTTGTATTAAACATAACCTCTGTGGCAATCTTTTACGTCCAAGCTGTAAACTCAGGAAATGGAAATTGATCAGGGCTTAGTTGATATAAGTGAAACTGTAAATGATAAGAATGAGGCTGCCATTCCAGTTTAGTGTTTATGTCTACTGAATGTGCTAGGTGAGGGTTAGATATAAATCTTGGTGTGCTGGGGGAAGGGAATGGTATCCAAGAATAGGAGGAATGAATTATAAGGTCTCATTTTGCCACCAGGTGTCACTGTTAACTGGAGAGAAGACAATTGAAGCTCATAAAAGTTTAGCTAAATCATTTCAACTATAAGCAAATAAGAAAATAACTTGGGGGAAGAAAGGGGAAAGGACTTAGCATGCTATGGGTCCAAAAATAAAGTGGGATCCCCAGGGTAGGCATTAGATTGAAAATAACAGGTCATAGTATCCAAGTCCACTGCCGCAGATTATAGAGCCAGACTTATCTGATTTGAATCCCCATGTGGTTTTCAAAGCCTTTCAGACATCTCCCAGCATGCAATGTGCCTCCACATTTCTTTAGCTTTCTAGCAGACAAGCTTTTCCTACAGGCAGGGCACATGGGAAAGGCAGAAGGTGAGAAGAATTGGGCAGGAAAAAAAAAAGCAAGCTCTAAATTTCCTTTAATTCCAAATTGTACCTTTAGGCCAATATGCAAATGAGGACAGGGAAGTGAACTGGGTTAAAATAACACTGTTTAAACTGAGCTGTTAGCATGTTTTAAAACAGTTGCTCATAGCCCCCAACCTTTTCTCATTGTGACCATAAATTAGATACCAGTGAAGCATTTCTACTCTACAAAGGGAAATAAAATAAGTTTATATAAAAGAAATTCAAATGTAACAATGATTAGCACAATGCAGAAATACCCTTTAATTTGTGGAATTCCAATGCCAGCCCCCCCCCTTTTTTTCTGGCCAACAGTTCCTCAGAGACAGGGAGACAGAAAGTGAGATGATGGTAGCAGCTCTTTCTGTGGGTCTAGTGATGATAAGCAGCTGAGTCTGAGGCTAAGGTGTCACTGCCATTCTTGTCAGTTTAGCTGTAGCTACAGGAAAAGCTAAGCCCCACAGCCCACCAGAAAAGCTTCTCTGGGTGTGTTGGTCTGAAACACTCTGGTACAAACCTTTGTCCTTTCTGTAGGCTCTTCACAATTCTAGAATGAATCACAATTTAAGGCTGAGAGCCAATACTTTTAAAGATGTGTCCAGTAGCTCTTTTGAACTGTGAAGTAGTGCTCTCTTCAGCAGCACATATACTGAATTGTGAAGTGATTCAGGTCAGTTCCAATGGTCTTGTGATGGAGATAGTCATCTACATCCAGTAAGAGGACTGTGGGGACTAAATATTTTCACCTTTTTTATTGTTGTTTGCTCTCATTTTATTTTCCTTCTCATTTTTTCCTTTTTGATCTGTTTTTTTCTTGTGCAGCATGATATTTGTGGAAAAATGTATAAAATAATTGTACTTATTTAACATGTATTGAATTATTAGCTGTCTAAGGGAAGGGGGGAAGGAAGGGAAAAATTTTAGAATACAAGGTTTTTGCAAAGGTGAGTGTTGAAATTTTTCTATGCATATGTTTTGAAAAGAAAAAAGTTTAATAAAAATAAAAATAAATAAAGCTATGGAGATAGCCCCCCCCCCCAAAAAAAGAGTCCAAGGAACCCAGAGCAAGAGCTTCAAATGATTGCAGAATATACAGATCCCAGATGAGCCCCCTCTTAGACTCTTTTAAAAAGACTTCTTTAACTTGTGGTCATACAGTTTAGGGATTTTCTTGGTTATCTGTAATTCTTGTGAGTTTCCTTCCATCTGTTGTAATCTGAACAGTAGGTTTCAACTCTATAATGCATCTGTGTCTCGTTTATTTTGTCACTCTTCCTATTGTGTTAAGAGTCCATATCTAGGTTCTGTGGTATACTGCCTTTTCTCTCAAATCTCCTTTCTAGCAATAGGATATCAAAGTAATATCATAATCCATCAAACACTAAGCAGGTGCCTTCACACACCTAAAGACCACATGTCTAGCACAGCTGCCTCCCTTGAATAGTATTTATTTTAACTGTAGTCACAACTTTTCCCTGTTATACATACACACAGTTCTCTTATGTCCAAAGACAGTAGGAGTCATAGAGGGAATTAGTCATTTAATTGAACTTGAAATTAAGCAGTTCATGCTTTCAAACTGGAAACCAGCATGACAGGGTTGGTCAGTTTTAGTGTACTTGTAATTTGTACCCATTTTCTACCTGGGATTATAGCCAGCAGAAAAATGGGAGCTTCTTTTCCTTTCTCCAAATTTCCCAACATTAGCCCCTTTGTCATGTGATTAATAGTTGATAACACCAAACCTAAAGGGTTAGCTTTCCTTTTACATGCCATTCACTAAGCATTACTCTTTTGCTTTTTTTCAAGGTCAATTATTCTGAAAACATATGCAGATCTGAACTGTTCACTGTGGCAAATTTGGGCACGGGCTTAGCATCCAAGATAAGGGAAATCTGCTGTGCTGATGATGATTAAAAAAAAGGGGGGGGGGGAATAACTAGGATTCAAATCCAGAAGCAATGACTACAGGCTTTCCAAATCTGTTGCTACCAGTCCTTTCACTAGCATTCTTTGCTATGTTATGTGATTGATGGGCTGTCAGGATCGAATATTTCATTAGCCAATAGAGTAGTTGAGTTCATGTATATTGGTAAGAGGGGGCCAGCAAGAGAGGAGAGAAGGAAAGAAGGAAGGGAGGGAGGGAGGGAAGTACAGGTGGTAGTAGATTGAGCCTAGTGGCACTGCTGACTGCACAAAGTGAGGTTCCAGTTATCCATCAAAAACTCTGGCATGCCACAGGATAGCAATTTAATCACTTTTGTGGGGTCTGTGGTTTGTCTCTGTTGAAAACCTTGGAGGTTGAAATGAATTTGATGATTCCAGCTTAGTGTAGTACCCAGTATGCAGTAGTTGAAGCTGTAGTCTTTGGAGCAGCAAAAGAAGGGGAATAGATTTTTCTCATCTCATATATTTTTTAAACAAGTAAGCATAGATATGAAAGTAATTGGTAGTATATTTGAAGGATGAATCTTTGCTTCATCTCATCATCCTCCATTTTCAACAATTTTAGAAACCAAGAAAAAATATCCTCATGCAGGGGAAGATAACTCAGTAGAATAGTGAGTGAGGACAGGCTTTAAATACTGGTTAACCAATGAAGCACAGCTCATTAGAGTAAATTACCAAGTATAGAAACCAAGTATATAGCACACCACTGCTTGCTGCATAGGACACATTGACACCTCAAGCATCCATTTGTTTGGAAGGAAATACATTTTGTCATTTGTACCTTCTGTGCATGCAGAGTAATGGCAAAAAAGCTGAGCAGAGAAAAGAAGAGGGTGAGGTCTTTGGAATATGAGTGAGAAGGAGGCTAAAATAATTTTAATTTCTCTGCCCAGTTTATATAAAATAAAGCCCTATGGGCAGCTCTTGGAATTGTTTAGGTTGGAATCAGCAGCTTGTGCCCCTACTCTGTGGTCACTGGATTAAATGAAAGTGGGTGGGCAGCTTTGTTGGACTTAGACCTCTCAGGTCCCTTTCAGCACTAAAAATTCTAACAGTCTATGAAATTTACTCTATGACCTTGGACCTTTCCTCTCTGTGGAACTTAAATTTCCTCTGTAAAATGAGTGGGTTGGACTGCAATTTTCTGACTAGATGATCTCAGAGACCCCTTCCAGCTCTCACAGTCTTATGATTTTAATACCACAATAGCATACATTTAGCTATTTACCTCAAAAAACATTTTATAATTCCACATAGAGACAAGGCACAGTGAATCTTTACAGCAAATACTGATATAGGGAGTGTACCCTGTCTCCCCAAAAGGTTGGAAGCCAAACATTTCAGTTACTGTTGATTTAGCTTTGCCAAGCTATAGTTGGCTGACATTTTTCTAGAGCCCTCTTTGAGCAGATGTTGTCTAGACAGAAGACTTGAAACTCATGGGAATTTTTCTCTTACTCATTTGTGAGGCAGTTAGCTTCTCATGGAGTTTGCCTCATCAAGACATGAGAAGGGCACCCACAGGTAAAAGAAACACCCTCTCTTCCATACAAAGTAAAACTTGTTTGTTTACTTCAACTGCACAGGAAGGAAACTCAGTCTTTTGGGGAGCATCAGGGTTGATTATAAAGGAATCGGCTGCTCCAGTTGCTTTGACCATTGAAGTTTATTGGGCACTTACTGATGCCCATCAATTGCCAGGCCAAGCTGAAGGGTGCTGAAATGGCCGCCTGAGTGAAGTGAAATTCAATAAAACCACATTTTAAGTGAAAAATCAGTATAAACACTAGGATTCTTTGCCATGGAAACAGAGGTTGCTTAGAAACTGCCTAACAGCGAGTTCTAAATTTTTTAAAGTCAAGTTATCATTTAAGCTACATGGCCCTACAGGTTATTGAGAGATAATCACTCGCCTCAGGACATGACGCAGCACAAGACACAGCTGAGTGCTTCCTGATACTCCTGGGACCAGATAATCTTGATCACTATGTTCCCTCAAGCTACTGATTTGGGCTTGGGGAAAGGAGAAAAAATTTTTGTTTAGGAGTTAAATAGTATATATATTTCTGAAAGAGTGTGTGTGTGTGTGTGTGTGTCTGTGTGTGTGTGTGTGTCTGTGTCTCTGTGCGTGCGCCGGCGCGGGTGCTCGCGCTAGGAAAAAAAAAAAAAGGTGGGATTGGCCATTTGGAATGTTCAACAAGCCATTTCTGCTCTATTTCCAGAGATGTATTTGGAACATTTTCCAGGCCGTTAACCTGATTACTACAAAGCAGGTTTTTCTTCTTTGTCTTCTGGCTTACAGTTATGTAGAATGAGTTTCTTCTGATCCAGAATATACCAACAGGTATTTCATGACAAAGCAAGTCTCAGCAGAGCATTATGGTATCTCATTGTTGGGAAAGTTGGGAAGCATGAAGAGCAATAGGATTGTAAAGGAACAAACCCAAATAGAAGGGGAGGCAGCTTTCCCTGTCCTGCCCTTGATCTGGCCCCACCTGGGGTTCTTCCTTTTCATTCTCTTGTACCTCTTTTATTCAGGCTTTCCTGACTGTTCCTCACTAACTGACTGCTTATTGATCTCTCTAGCTTTCTTTTCCTTAATGTTCTTGAGATAAAAATTAAAAGAGTATAGCAGATAGGGAGGGCAGGAAGGTTTCTAATACATGAAATCAAAACAGTTATAAGAAAAGAACAACTTAAGCTCTGGAATCTGGTCTCCTCTTTTCCTAAGGACATTCTTTCACAAAGACCAAATTCTTTGGTTTGGAGCCAGTGAGAGCCAAGTGTAATGTAGCTCCTATAAACAATATATCATTCTGAATATAGACTGCATAAAAAAATGAAATCACTTTCAAAGCAAAACATATTTCTAACTAGACTTTGAAAAATTAATTATAACTTGAACTCTGAATTTATACAACCCAACTTTTGGTGGAGAAATGTAGCCCATATTCTTAACATTTATAACACATACATGTGTGTGTATATATGTGTTTATTACTAACTGATAGATAAAGTTATATATCCACTGACTGTGCATTGGTATTCAAGTCAACACAATGGAAATTTCAAGCAAAATATAACAAATATTTGCCTTCTGTGCAGTTAAAAGTTTTCTCTGGTAAACTAATACAGTGTTGGATGGTAGTAATATTCATTCCTTTTTTTTTTTAAGCAGAAACATACAATGCTTTATATTTTACAGAATGCTTCTCATGTTTTGAGAGGCATTATAGCCAGTGGATAGGGAACTGGCCTTGAAGTTGGAGAGACTCAGTATCCAGTCCTGTTTCTGACATTTACATTGCTTTTATGACAATGGTCAATTCATATAGCCTTTTGGTGTTTTAGACAGTTCTCTAAACTCCCAACTTACAGAGATGGTACCATCCTGTATTGGTAGAAGGAGTTTCTTTATGTGGGTGATCCCTACACCAGTGAAATAATAGGCCAAGTTGGGGCAGCTAGGTGGCGCAGTGGATAGAGCACCAGCCCTGAAGTCAGGAGAACCTGAGTTCAAATCTGATCTCAGACACTTAACATGCCCTAGCTGTGTGACCCTGGGCAAGTCACTTAACCTCAATTGCCTCAGCAAAAAGCAAAAAAATAAAAAAAATAATAGGCCAAGTTCCTATCCCTTTATTTGCATTATTACAAGCTACAATACAACAGATTTTGATTATAAGTTCCTGCTGTGCTCCTGACCATCCTGTGAAGTAGATGGGACAGGAATTATTATTTCTGAAAGAGGAGGGAAAAGACACTTGGCCAAATTAAGTGGTGTGACCAAGGCCTCACAGCCAGTGACTTGAGTGAAATTAGAATATAGGTCACCTTTTTGCAATGGTCATTTCTAAAGCAATTCCAGGGTACATCATAGTATTCAAGACACTCAGGGTGAACGAAGACTAAATAAGGCACAATCCTTGTCCTTGAGCAGCTTGAAGCCTCAGAGGAGATTATAACCTGCAAACAGATAAAGTTAACTATATAAGCAAGGTGGAGGTCAAAGCCATAAATGAGGTCAGAGGAGAAGATTGTTACCACTCTAGCTGGGGAGCATCATCTCAGCAAACCTGGTAGAAGGGATTCATGAAACAAACATTTTAGGGAACTGGCAGTTTTACCTGCACAAGATTTGTCCCTTTCTCTCTAACTCACAGGGCTAACACTTCAGTCCCTCCTCAGATCTCCCTCATACTTTCATAGTAACCTCCTAGTCATCCTCCTGTCTATCTAATCCATCCTCCACAGCTATGAACCCAATGCACAGGTCTGACTATACCTCTCTCTTTCTTTAGTACCTTCAGTGGCTCCCTGTTTTACCTATTGGTAAAACTAGGCTAGAATTACAAACTCCTCATTGTGGCATTTAACTGCCTTCACAGTCTGACTGTAGCCTAACTTTTCAAGCCTATTGCTCATTACTCCCCTTTACACAGACTATGCTTCAGACAGCCCAGCCTCTTTGTCTTTATTTGAGCTCAAGGTGTCATCTCCCACCTCAATTGACAGAGATGAGTGATTCAAAATGAGACATTTTGAGATATGACCAGAAGGGAAGTTTGTTTTACTTGACTATGTATATTTGTTACAAGGGTTTTGTTTGAGTTTTTGATGAGGGAGGGGAAGAAGAAAAAAAAATTCTTAATTAAAAAAATTTTTAAATAGAATGAACAAGTTGTTTTGAGTTGGAGGTGGGGAGTTTGGTTTGGGGTTTTTTGAGGAAAAATCCCCAGCTTCAAGATTCAATTCTATATCACCTGCAGGAATTACTGGTCCCCATGAAAGAGGGGGAGGGGGCACTCCCTCCTCAATCATCTGTCTGTACATATTTTATCCCTTCCCCTCTTCCCCACTCCTTCTTGAAGGCAGGGACTTCATTTTGTTTTGTCCTTGTATCTTAGCATCTTGCTTTGCCCACAGTCAGTCAAAGCTTAATAAATGCTTATTGGATTGGATTAGATTTGATCAACTTCATGCAGGAAAAAGCTCTGACTAAACTGGGACCGGGACCAGGTTGGCTTTCATCCGGTGCAAGCACAAGTCACTGTTGGCCAAATAAAAATGTTCATTGCAGCTGGGAGTACTCTGTGCTCCAGCCTGAGAAATTGTGCCACTTCTTTAAGGAAACAGAATCAGATGAAACCATTTGCATTCTCAGAGTCTTTGGCACTAGGGAAAACAGTCAAGCGCATCACGTGTAAATAGAAATCTGTTTCCCATTTTGGGTGCGTGTTTCCTCATTTCCCTTGCCACTCTAATTATCAAAGATATTTTTGTTTTTAAACAAAAATTGTCTCCCACGCGGGCCGCCTTCTTTCTGCGATGAAGTGGAAACGATGAATTAGAATATCCTAATCACTTCTCCAGCAACCACTGCCAAGGTTATAAACATGGGATTATCTCAGGCAAAGAAACCTTAAATCGTTTTAAGCACAAAACAGGCCAAGTCATCCTCATAGCAGTCCCATCTCTTTCCACTGCTTCATTAATATATGCGTGTTATAGAATGTCCAAGCTGGATAGGGCCTTAAAGTGAAGAATGTCAGAATTGGGAAGGACCTTAATACAGAAATCTCTGTCAGAGCTGGAGGAGACAGCAACACAAAATGCCAGAGCTCAGAATGACTTTAAAATACAGACTGAGTTGGAAAGGACTTTAGAGATCAAGTCTAGCACCCCTTTCCCCTTTGCCCCCTATTTTACAGAGAAAGAGAGCAAAGGTAAGGAAAGTGAAGTGATTTGCTCCAGACCATGTAGTATGTCATAGAACTGACATTAGAACCCCACTCTTCTGGTGCCCAAATGCTTTTTGCACTGCTTTCACTTTATGAAGGGATCACCCTCTGGCTTCATTCTGTAGACACTTCATGGTTTCCTGCTACTTGTATTTCAAAGTTCTCCAGGCTGACTTTTAAGGCCTTTCCCTATCCAGTCCTACCCCACCTTCTTTCAGTCCTTCTTTCCTATAACCTATGTTTTACCACGATTGGATTATTATCATCTGTGCCATTTTGCCTTGCTCACAGCCTCTCTGTTCTTAGAATGTTATTTTCCTCTCTCGTTGCCTGTTGGTGCCTGCTGAAATTGTCCTTGGTCTTTAAGGTTCCAAGAAAGAAGAACAATGATCTAAGTTCCCCAGAAGTTTAACTCTCTTTTTGGAAGAAAATGGTCAATGTACTATTAGATTAAAAAATGTTGTGAGACACCATGGCTTGGTGCAAACTATAAATGCTATTGGATCAGAAAAGGGAGGCAGCATCTGTGAGGTGGGATTAGTTAAGGGAAAGCTTTATATAACAGATGGCTCTTAGGCTGGGCTTTCAAGAAAACAAAGGATTTAAAGAAAGTAGAAAAGAGCATTCTAAACAGGGCTGGCCTCAAGGATTAATTTTATAGGCCACATGTTATGATCTGAAGTCTTCTGAGAAGGCCTTCTCCCTTCTATCCCCCAAATGTCTTCTATCTGATGTGGAAAGAACATAGAATGTGTAATTAGAAGACTTGTGTTTGTACCCCAAATTTACTACTTCGCTAGCAAACAATTTGGGCGAGACATTTCTTTTTTTCTGGGCCTCAGTTTCCTCATCTGTAAAATGAAAAGTTTCTCTAAGATGAGCCTTTCTAGCTCTAAAACTTAGGACATTACGGAGTGTGTGTGTATGTGTGTGTGTGTGTACACACACATATACATACATACATACTCAGTGTATGACTCATTCTTAAGTACTAATTACTGTATTCTCCCTGTGATCTTCTTAAAATATATGTATTCCTGAGAAGATGGGATGTTAAGCTTAATGGAACTAGCCATGGGCTGACAAATTAGAAAGAGGAGGCAGCAGTGAGCAGAAAGGAATGGTAGCTAACAGCTATCTCTGAACAGTACTGAAAAGTGAGGAAAGAAACAGAAAAGCTAAAGAGTGGCAGACTCAGGCCCTAGAAACCTATCCAGCATTGAGTCCTGAGGGCCTTGTAATTGCTCCCCAGTCCCCCCTTTTCCATTCACAGGAATAAGCTTGTCCACAAACCTTATAATCAGGATAACCTGGTTTAGGATCCACCTCTAACTCCCACTGGCTGAGCAAGAAACTTAACTTCTCAGAACTCCAGGAAACTCTTCAGACTAGAAATTGCTAATCTGCATCAGTAGAGAGAATTTCCTCACCCAGAGAACCTACAACAATGAAATCGCAGATCCATCCTCTCCCCCACCGCAAAGAAAAGGGAAGTGGATGCTAAATTATGTTAAGAATCCCAAAGATGTGGCATATGCATCAGAAAGATTTTCATCAGAAACCATTAAAATTTTTAAAGAGTTTTGTTCGAGAAGATAATCATGAAGTGTGCCCAGTGATGACATGAGCTTCTTTTCTTATAATACAGGTGTTATTCAAGAAACATTATAAAGTATAGATGAACTTAGTGGCTAGGAATTACCACCTTTTAGATAAAATTTTTAAAAACAAGATTTGAGTCATTTCAGAAGAATGGCTGGGGCAGGGAGGAGGAGAGAGGGAGGAGAGGGAAGAGTTGTTCAGTCATTTTTCAGTTGTGTCCAAATTTTCCTGACCTCTTTTGGGATTTTCTTAGCAAAGATAACTAGAGAGATCTGCCATTTCTTTCTTCAGTTCATTTTACAGATGAAGAACTGAGGCAAACAGGATTAAGTGACTTGTCTAGGGTCACACAGCTAGTAAGTTTCTGAGGCCAGATTTGAACTCAGGAAGAAAAGTCTTCCTGACTCCAAACCTGGCACTTTATCTACTTTGTTTCCTAAATAGAAGCATCTAGTTACATCTTCTGCATTTAATGATTACTTCAGAAAAGGGCAAGACCTCACCTAAGGTCACTCAGTTAATGGCAGAGCCACGATTCAAATCTTGGGTTTTCTGAGTCTTTTCATTTCTGTGGATATGACCATCTGAAATGACAAAATAGTTAAATTCAGAGAGAGGTTATTTGCATTGCAAAAGGATCCATTGCCAGGTTTCTTTAAATAGCAAGCTCTGCCATTAAAAAAAATTTTTTTTAACTCTGCACAGAACTTTTCAGGAATAGATCTTAATGTATAGAGCAAGGCATATCTATATTAGAATAGCATATTGAACCCCATTATAACATGGTGTGGTATTATGGTTAATAGCTCCTTGCCTAATATAAAGTTTCATCTAATATTCAATCTAACAGTCATGCAGTAGCCACAGGGAGATAAAATTAGTGCCTGTCCACAAGAAGCTTAAAGTCTAGTGGAAGAGGCCACAAATCCAGATAACTATAATAAACTATTAGATATCTATACTAAGGGGTGCAAAATAGACTGTTAGCAATCAATCAATGTTATATGGGCTCCAGAGGACAGTGTTCATCTTAGGGATTTGGGAAAACTTTTTAGAGGCATTTATTTATTTATTTAGATAAAGAATAATGAGATGAAAAGCCCCCGTTATGTATATTCTTCTGGATATTCCATAAATAAAACTTATGATTGGGAAACCTTTAGCTAGGAGATTGCTTAGCTCTCTCTTAACAAGTTAATTAGATAGACAGAGTTGACATTCCCAGGGGAGAGTGGCAAAAGAGTGAAAGAAAGAACAGTGGTTGTTCAACCTGAAAAGGAGCAGGAGCCTGGGAGAACAGGAGAGTAAAAGAAATAGTCTGAAGATGAGTGGGTAAGAGATAGTTGGTGATCTCTATTAAATTTGGATTTGGAGCATGGAAGAATGAAGCATTTGATTGTCAGATCAGTCCTAGAGATCCAAATAAAAGGGACTTGCCTTCCAACAGCTGTGAGAGCTAAGATGAATTGTGTACACTAGTTGGGAGAGGAGACCAAGAAACAATTAAGGAGAAGGCAGACTTGGGAGGCCTAGCAGAGTAAGCCCAGGAGGTTCAGGGCTGAGCCTAGTTGACTAAACAGAGAATCACATCTCTAAGACAGTTCTCTCTTACACTGGAAATGACATTCCTATAGCATATAAGTTCCTTGAGCATAGAAATTGTTTCATTTTTTGTATTTTGTATTTTCAGCACCCAGCTCAGTCCTTGGTATATTATAGGTACTTAATAAATGTTTGTTGGTTGAGTGATTAATGGACAAAGCTGAACTCTATAGCCACACCTTCAGTTGCCCACCTTTATGTAATTAATATCTGGAACCTCAGAATTTTTCCATTACACTAACTTGTTTGACAGTGGTATAGCTGGTGATTCTTAATAAAGGTTGGAAACAGTGATTTATTCAATGGTCATGTATTGAAGTTTATAAAGTCAGGGACTATGTGTGATCTGCATTGTTCAAGGCATTGAAGATATAAGAATGGAAAAAAATGTCACAGTCCTTACCCTTGAAGAGGTTATAATTTGGGCGGGAGTGAAGGAAGAAGAGGGAAGGGGGGAGATAAAGTATGTTTACTTTTTTTAGTACTTCATTGAGTCTATGAACTATCAGATCTCAAATCATCCATGCCTTCTCTTGTGCATTTCTTATCCATGTCTTTGGAGAAAGCCTCCTACCTGTTATACTAGAGATTTTCTCTGATCCTTTTAATATTTCAGAGATATTAATCAGCATTTAAGCTGTCCATTGGCTATTCTTCATTCTCAGTACATAACTATCTCACCTCCTTTGCTTGTTGGACATTTCCTTCATGATTGTTCTTATGCCCCTTCTTATACACACATTAATACTGGTAACTTGCTGCAGTTTATTTGCATTTGCCATATGTCTTTCCATTACCCTTTGGATGGCCTATAAATTTAATTTTTCTGAGATCATGGTAGACCAGGATTAGTAGCCCTATAGTGCCACTTACAAAAGGCTTTTGCAACAGAGGGCAACTTAGAATCATTAAAAGGATTGTACTGTGGGGCAGCTAGGTGGCTCAGTGGATAGAGCACCAACCCTGAAGTCAGGAGGACCTGAATTCAAATATGGTCTCAGACACTTAACATTCCCTAGCTGTGTGACCCTGGGCAAGTCGCTTAACCCCAATTGCCTCAGCAAAAAGCAAAAAAAAAAAAAGGTTGTACTGTTTCCCACATGCAGTCTAGTTCACTCTCTGCCCCTTATTCAGTTCTGGGCCCCCTCATTGACCATCTGCTGTGCCTATCCAAAATGTATGTATAAATGCGCTGGTTTAGTAGGCTATACATATAATTGTATCTTGTAATAGGAGATGACAAGCAGAAAGTTCAAGGAGGAAGGCAAAATTTCTAGTCAGGGAATCCAAAGAAGGCCTCATGGAGGAGAAGGCACCTGAGCCAAGCCTTGAAGGATTTTGGTTTGGAGCTAGTGGAAAGGATTGGTTCCAGGTTTGGGGGCTGGTGGGTACAATTGAACAAAGGTGGATGAGGGCAAGACATGATTAGTGAACATCAAGTCATCCACTTTGGCTAGATATAGAAATAAGTAACATGAAATAAGGGACAGAGGAGAAAGGAAACATGGGTACTGGCTCAGATCCTGTAACCCAGGAAGAACCCCAAGACCTGACATAGTTCAGAAGTGTCAATCACAGAAGCAGACAGTTGTCTCATCAAATTGCTTTCGGTGTCTTCTCCCAGCTGCCAAGTCTTCAACCAAAGCTGACTGCATCGAAGCAGTGGCCTCAGTAATCCCACCCAGTGGTTTTCTTTTTTTTTTTTTTAATTAAAGCTTTATGTTTACAAAACATGCATAGGTAATTTTTCAACACTGACCCTTGCAAAACTTTCTGTTCCAAAATTTTCCCTCCTTTCCCTCATCCCCTCTCTTAGATGGCAAGTAGTCCAAATACATATTAAATATGTTAAAATATATGATAAATACAATATATGTATACATATTTATACAGTTATCTTGCTGCACAAGAAAAAACCTGAGAAAGAAAACAAAATGCAAGCAAACATCAACAGAAAGTATGAAAATGCTATGTTGTGGTCCCATCCATTGGTTTTCAAGAAGCCCTTTGTGACCTTGAGAAGGATTTTGGCATGCCATGTATCTGATGTTCTGGAGAAGGGGTTCTTCAGCCAGGAGGGGATTACCTTGTACGTTCTAGACAAATAGGAAACTCAACACCTGAGAAGTATTTACTAAGTGGATCCTAATGAGCTGAAAGAGTTAATGCCATTCCAGCCTTCTCCCTGATAGAATCAGATGTATTGTATTATATGACATTATTTTTTAAGACTATTGTCGCTGACTAGGCCTATTCTTAAGAGTTTCCTGTTCAACTGCTTTTTTTCTGCCCATAATAAAGTGTGTGCCTTGTCATTTTTCTTCTTTTTGAAATCTGCTTTACACCCTAGGACTAGACCAATTATTTGCCAGGAGCTTGTTTGATGTCAATATTGTTCTGCTTAGACTAATGACTTTTTTTCCTCTTTGCCAATAGACATGAAACTGTTTAGCTGAATTTCCATTGGGCTTAGGAACCATCTTAATGGCCCTTCTTAATGAACTTCAGTGTATTTGTTATGCTGTCAGAAGCAATTTGACATTGTTATCAGAGTCCTTTTGAGTAGCCCAATAAATACTCTCTTGGGTAAAAATCAAATATCCCTTCCTCCCTTTCCCTTTCATCCTTCCCTCCCCCTCACTCCATTGTTTCTCTTTCCACAGTGTGTTCCTCCACTTGATGAAGGTAGATCCAGACTTGACATGGTTCATTCTGAATGAACTCCACTGCCCTCTTCTGTATGAGCCTCCACATCCCAGCCTCCACCCAGTGAGCCTGAATGGAATGGCCAAGCCACGGACAGAATACACTGACAATGTGCTCCTCCTGCTAGCTGAGCTGCAGGGTTGAGGGTCTTCTTTTGGGAGGTCAAGCATCTCTGCTTCCCAGGATGACATGTCTGTCCAGCTGCTGACTGATTTTCCCCAGAGCCTCCTACAGGAGCTTGAAGGGATACATGTCTTCCTGAAGCCAGCAGTCATTAGTGCCATTTCTTCTGCCCCTGAACTGTTGGGCCCTGAGACTGGCAGCTCAGTGGGAGCCTTCAGCGAGAAAAACATGAAGGGGAGGATGAGACAGCCCATCGATTTATAAATTGATCGCTCACACAACTGCTTAGAAATTGGATTGAAGCAAAATAGCTGACTGTTATTTATATTTTACACCTTGTGTTTTCAAATGACATTGTCAGGCAACTCTTTAACAATTTAACTCCCAGACATACCTTAGTCATTGGACTGAGCTACATTGCAGGCCAGGCTGCCCCATTTCAAATGTTTGGTTTTTGGTGTGTTTTTTTTTTAACATCTGGCAAGGACAAAATGACCTGCTTTCTCCCTCCTGCATTTTTGTGTTCTTGAATGCTCTGATCAAGTATTGAATCCATGAAATTGACAGAGTACATACTGACTTGCCATTACATATATGAGTGCTCAAAAGCATTATCTTCTCTTCTTTTCACCTAAATAATGACATTGAACCTGTTGGTTTTGTTTTATAGTACTTTGGATACATAATAAAGATGTTATAATCATTCACACTTTGAAACCTACTTTTTAACCAAGTGACTCTAAAAAAGCCACAGGAGAGATATTTAGATATGTTTCAGGAGAACTGGGTATAATGCTTTTTCATGTTGTTTGGGTCAAAAAAGACTGAACATGCCAAAGTAGAAGGTGGTACAAAGGAAAAAATAATCCCTAAACAGTGAAGAATACAAGTTAAATGGGTTAGGTATTGGAACATTTTATAATATTTTATTGCTGCCTCTTTCCAAAAAAAAAGCAAACAAACATCCCCACCACATTTATTTCCTAGGATCCCACCACCATCACCAGCCGAAGATATCTCTATGTTCTTTCTCTCATCCTTCTGATCCAGCACTCCAAGTTTCTGCACTAAGAACCTAGCCTTCTGATTGTCAAGTGTGCCAGTCTGGAGCCAGGCTCACTTCGATATTATTGCCCAGCCATCTTTGTGTCTTGTCAACATACAAATACCCTTCTCCCCACTCCTATTTCCACTCCTGGCTCTGAAAATAATTATATTAGTATTACTAAAATTTCCCTCTTTGGCCACTACTCCCCTGGTAATGGATTTCTTCCCATGTTAAAATGTAAACTAGAGAATAAAGTCTTTGTTGCTTGTATTTGCACCCCTAAAGTTTAACACACTGCCACAAGTAGGCACTTACTGTTTTTTCATTAGTTTATAACTCCCTTATAACAAAGAAAAGTTGTTAAAGCTGGCAAAGCAACCATGTCTGATGGTGTATCCTGTACTCATAGTCCCCCAGTACTCCTGAGAAAAGGCAGTCCCCAAAATGTCATAATAGAAAAAGCACTGAGCAACAGTAGATCTAAGCCTTAACCCAGATCTGCCCCTCAGGGTTAACATTGGTCAAATCACTTTTCTTAAGCCTTCCTTGTTACCTCCTTTCAGTGAGTGGTCTTTGAAGAGGCTTCTAACTCTACAATTCAATTCTAGGAGCCTAAGCTTAGATTCTATCCAAGTTCTGCTGTTACTACCTATACGACTGTGAACAAAATGAAGCTCCTAAACAGTCTTTAAGGTAATTTTTAGCTCTAGCATTCTGTGCTGATTGGGGAAATGGGAGTGGATGGGTAGAGAAGAGAAAGGTTGATATTCCTCTCTTTTTCTTTGCCAGAGATCCAAATCTTTTTATTCCCAGAATATCTAGGTATGGGAAAGAAGCCAGATATTCCCTGAAAACAAGGGAAATATTAAACATTGACTCTGGTAAACTCCCAAATGAATAACCTGTCCTACAAGTCTAATGGAAAACTAATTGACCGTATAATTCATGCCAAAAACGAGTCCTAGTCTTAAAGAGTTAAACTAGCTTGAGTTGTTTTGTGATTCCCTGGAGGAAATTGTTGCAGTTGATTTTTTTTTAATCTAATCAGAATGCTTCTCTGATTATTGTTTTCATGCAGGTTTAATTTTGAACCTGTCCAGTTAACTCATCTGTTCTTGTAAATTGAGGCTTCACAAATCCGTCATTTCCTTTGGCACAGTTTTGAAGTATTCTTTTGATACAAATTTCAGCAATATTTTAGAAGAGACCAGGAGACCTACCCATTCAGTTATATTCTAGGTACTTAGATATGCACAGACATGTTCTCTGTACCACTGTAGGAATAAGGGACAGAGATGCATACAAGGGAGGTTCATCAGAGAGAGAGAGAGAGAGAGCAAGCTAATGATTTCAGGTGGGGCCAGATGGGAGAGGCCTCATATCAGGTTGAAGAGGGTGGATCTGCTACTAGCATCTAGGAGTCACTAAGATTTCTTGAAAATGGGAGTATCATGACAGGAGTGATGTTTGAGAACTCACGTGGGACAGTAGAAACTGGAGGCACAAGAATGTAGGCAAACTTAAGATGTGCAGAAAGAACCACAAAAATGGTGAAAAGAATGATAATGTAATCAATCAAAGGGATTTGGAATGTTCAACCAGGTGAGCATTTGGAATCCTTGGGATCCTTTATTTTATTGAAGACTCAGTAGATGTGATAGTGTCTCCAAGTATCTAGAGAACTGCTTTGTGGAAGAGAAATGTGATTTGTTCTGTTTGACTACATAAGACAAATCTAGGATGATAATCATGCAGTAAATAGAATTTATACATTTAAGGGTTTGCTAAGTACTTTACAAACATCATCTTATTCTTACTATGATTGTGGCAGATAGGTGCTATTATTTCTGTTTTACAGATGAGAAAACTGAGGCAGATAGAAATGAAGTAACTTGTTCAGGGTCATAAAATTATAAGTGGCTGAAGCTGGATTTGAACTCATCTTTGTGAATCTAAGGCCAGAGTTCTATCCACCACACCATCTATCCACCTAAGAGCAATAGGTAGAAACTAGAATCAAATATTTTCAGATTTCAGCTTGATGATAAGGAAAAACTTCTTAACACCTAGAATTGTCCAGAATTGGAAGGGGCTGTCTTGGGAAGCTAAGGGTTCCTTGACCTTAGAGATTTTTGTTATTGGAGGATGGGAAGGGGTCATAGAGAGGGTTCACATTTTCAGATACAGATTGAACTAGTTGATCTCCAGAGCTTTGTGGCTTCAAGATCCTTTGATATTATATCAACGTGATTCAGGCCAGTTCCAATGGTCCTGTGATGGAGAGAGCCATCTGCATCCAGAGAGAAGACTATGGGTTCTGAGGGTGGATCACAACATGGTATTTTTATTTTTTTTATTGTTATTTGCTTTCTTTTTGTTTCCTGTCTCATTTTTTTCCTTTTTGATCTGATTTTTCTTGTTTAGCAAGATAATTGTGGAAATATGTATAGAAGAATTGCATATGTTTAACATGTATTGGATGTATTGGATTACTTGCTGTCTAGGGGAGGGGAGGCAGAAAAGAGAAGGAAAAATGGAACACAAGGTTTTGCAAAGATGAATGTTGAAAATTATCTATGCATATGCTTTAATGAAAAAAAAAAGATTCCTTCATATTGAAGGAAGAGCACCAATGAAACTATTTCCCAAAAACCTAAGAGTAGTAAAAACCTACTTTATGCCTAGCCAAACTTGTCTAGTGCAATACAGTTCATGGCTATCTCATGGTATATACTTCATGAGGCATCAAAATGTGCCCTTTGAAGTTAGAAGTAGAAAAATGGCCCATCCCCCTAGGTCTGGAATATTCTCCCTCCTTCCCTTTACCACTGGCAATCCCTAGCTCTTTTCAAGACTTAGTTCAAGGGCTCTTTCTTAAATGAGGCCCCTCCTAGTCTACCTACCAGCCTGTTCCCAAAATGATTTTGTATACATTTTATATTGATTTATCTACATATATAAAGTTTCTCCCCAAAATTGTTTTGTTTTTATCTTCCTATCCCCAGCAGCTAGTAGAGGGACTTGCACATAATGCTTAATGCAAATCAGACAAGACCTCACATGGCTAGAATTGGTGGCAGAGCCCAGTGCTGCTTAGAGGGAATCATCTTTAAAAAAAAAAAAAAAAAAGATAGCTCACTGTAAGCTGATTTCAGAAAAGCCTGGAAAGGCTTACATGAACTGATTCTAAGTGAAGTAAGCAGAATCAAGAGATTATGTGATGACTAACTGTGATGGACTTGATTCTATTCAACAATGAAGTGATTCAAGGCAATTCCAATAGACTTGAGATGGAAAGTGCCATTCAAATTCAGAGAGAGTATTATAGAAGCTAAATATGGATTAAAGCATAGTATTTTCATCTTTTTTGTTTGCTTGTTTTATTTTTTCTCATTTTTTCCTTTTGATCTGATTTATATTGCACAGCAGGACAAATATGGAAATATATTTAGTAGAATTGTACATATTTAACCAATATTGGGTTGCTTGCTATCCCTGGGAGAGAAAGAAGGAGAAAATTTTGGAACACAAGATTTTTCAAGGATGAATGTTGAAAACTATCTTTGCATGTATTTAGAAAAATAAAATATTATTTAAAAAGAAAAATCGTTCATTTCTATTATCTTTTTTCCCCAAAAAATGCTTTCTTTACAACACTGAGATAATTGGCATGTATAATATTATCCAGTTTTATAGATAAAGAGACTAAGGTTCAGGGACATCAAGCCCAAGATCATATACAGTTTATGAGAATCAGGGTTAAACTTCAAACCCAGATGTCTTGTGATTCCAAGTCCATCATACCTTCCATTACATCAAGCTAAAAGTACTGACAATCCTTTCTTTGGATTGTTGCTGAGAGCTGAACAGCTTTAAGAACGATGCCCACAATTCCTGCTGAGGTCCTCGCCTACGCCAAACAATGCAAGTTCCATTCTCACATGCCATGTATCCCTTATGTCCTCTGTGCTGGGCTTGATTGGAAGCAAAGTGCCAGCATTGCCTTCCCTCAGGAGGGAGGAATAAAGGCCAAATTTCAGTTAATAATTCTGAACGATGGTGGAATCAGTCAAAGGGCTGATTGCTTTATAAATGGCTTCTCCCCCTTCCTACAATGCCCCCATTCCCTCTCCCCCACAGCAGAAGTTTGGAGAGCTCGGAAGCAGTGACTTTTCAAATTACGCCTGAAAAGCTGCTTGATTTCCCACAGGAATCATCTCGTAGATTAGGAGCTGTTCTACCTTTTCCGACAGTTTTACCTAGAGTACAAAGCAGACTCATAGAGAGAACAGTGTCTTGCTTCCATCAAGGCTTTCAGCATAAACCATTTATGAAAAAAATGCCACCTCCTGCCACAATACCATCACAAAACCATAGCTTGCTGATTCTTCAGCAGGAGGGGGGTCAAAGAGTCACTGATGGACTCTGTCCTTTCATGAGCTTGAGGGGAGATAGTCACTTCCCCTCTATTTCCCCCTCACCCCACATATAATTTGCTTTCTTTATGCCCAACAGCTCATGGGCTCCAACCTGCTTCCTTCAGTCTGAAAACTTCTATCTTCTAGTTTCCTCCCCGGTGTGCAGCTCCTGGATTCTGGCTCTACTACTTTTTACATATGTCACCTTGGGCCCTGTCTGGACCTCAGTTTCTTTACCTGTAACATGAATGAGTTTTACAATATGACCTCTGACATCCCTCCTGGCTCCAAAATCCTTCAGTCTTAAGTATCTGAAGCACTTCTGAAGGGTTTTATTGAATGAAAGGAGAAGAATCAAAGGAAATACACATCTGCTTTTTGGGAAAGAGCAAGGTGAAGTGAGGGCTGACTTCAGCAGCTCCTCTGCTTCCCAGATCGTTTTCTTCATCTCGAACCCCCCTTCATTCTCTTACCTCTGGCACTCAGTAGGGAGCCTGGCATAATGAAAAAAGCCTGAATTAATCATTAGGAGATAAGTTTTGAATAGAGGTCTTCCTGACTTATCTGAGATACAAGGTATGTCACTCTAGGCAAACCCCTAACTCCTTTGATCCTCAGTTTCCTCATCTGTAAAATCAAACAGTTGGACTAGATGGACACTCAAGTCTCTTCCAGCTCTAAAATTAACAATCTGTGATCTTAGTCCTATCTGCTTACTGTGTGACCCTCAGGTTCCCCCTTTGGACCTCAGTTCACAGGATTCTAGATTTTAAGGGCCAAAGGGACCTTTGTAGTCAGCTAGTTCAACCCTTTCCTTTAATAGTCAAGGAAGCAGGGGCAGCTATGTGGTGTAGTGGATAGAGCACTGAAGTCAGGAGGACCTGAGTTCAAATCTGGCCTCAGACACTTAACACTTCCTAGCTGTGTGACCCTGGGCAAGTCACTTAATCCCAATTGCCTCAGAAAAAAAAATTAGTTGAGGAAGCAGAGAATCCCATAGAATAAATGACTGTTCAAGGTCATGCAGATGATAAGTGGCAGCTCCCAGATTCCAACCAAGATTCTTCAACTGCAGGGCAGTCAGGCAATAAACATTTATTAAGTACCTACTATATGTCAGACACTGTGTTAAAGGGATGCAAATTCCAGGATGGGAGCAGATGCAGATGCAGAGACAGAGAAAGAGATAGCTAGAAGGAGAAAAAAGAAAGAGAGGAAAAGAGAGAAAGGGAGAGGGAGAGAGAGGGGGAAGGAGGGAAGAAGACAGAGACAGAGACAGAGACAGAGACAGAAAGACAGAGACAGAGGCAGAAAGATTGATTCCCTGACATCTAGGTGCTAATGGGGGACAGTACACAAAAGAAAGATGAAAAGCAAAAGGAAGGGGAGGGGGAAAATTCCCAGCTTGATAGAGTCCAATCCAAAGGAATATAAACCAGGTGGGAAATGAAGAAATAGTTGAACCCTCATTAAAAGGAGGTTTTGGGAGTTCCTTGCTCAACCCTTTGGCCCATTAATCAGAGGGGCAGTACCGAGTGTACTGATGAAGTGGGAATATCAAGACTGATGCAGTCTCACAAGATGATGAATTTCCTGATAATGAAGTTCCTGGGGGCCTGATGAAGTTCAAAGAAGTGCAGCTGGGTGGGAAATGAAATTATGACTGACCTGAGAGCCTTCTTTATGTAAATGGAGTCCTAAAAATCTTTCCCAACACACTGCCTCAGTTTCCTCCTCTGTTCAGTAAGTTAGGAGAAGAGGGGGAGGCTGAATGATCTGTAAAGTCCCTGACAAGTCAAATACCCTTTAATTTTGCTCTTTCTTCACCACAGACTCAACAGCAGTGAATTCCAAGAAAGCACTCTCATATCCTCCTTCAGGACAATAAGGGAATACAGCAGCAGACCTCTGATTATTTATCACCCACTCTTGGGTCACTTAATCAAGGTCAATCTAGATGATGCCAAAAACCAATGAACAGGAAACAGCAGGTGATCTGTTGGAGGAAAACAAAAGCAAGGAGAACCGGCATTGCAGACAGCATGGTGGCAATGCTTGGCAGGAGCCACTAAGGATTGGCTCCTCAACCTTTTCAATATAAGGAAGTGTGGAAATCAAAGAAAGCCTCCTGGTGACCTTTGTCTTCCTGCCAGAGGTAGCTGCCAACTCTATGTGTATGGAATGCAAAATGATCTCTTACTGGAGAAACAGAGAACTGAAGGAAACCTCTCTGTATTCTGACTTATTAGGAAAGAGAAAGACTTCCCATAATAGAGAAGAAGCCTTCTTTAAGGCTTTTCCTGCAGTTGGTAAGAACTTTAGAACTCTCAAGGCACATAATCTGCAATTTCTCTAATAATGAATGCACTCATATCACAGTTGGATCACAGTTCTTTCTGTTGGTGTCTTATCTCTCCTTTTAGACTATAAGTTTCATGAGGGCAGGAACTGTGTCTTACCTAAAATTTGTATCTTCTCAAAGCCTATCAGAGTGTTCTGCACACAGTAGATACTTAATCTTTTTTTATTGTTGTTCAGTTGTTTTAGTCTTCTATGACTCTTTATAATCCCATTTGGGATTTTCTGTTCAAAGAAACTGGAGTGGTTTGCCATTTCCTTTTCCAACTCATTTTATCTATGAGGAACTAAGGCAAACAGGATTAAGTGACTTACCCACAATCACACAGCTAGTAAGTGTCTGAGGTCAGATTTGAACTGAAAAAGATGAGTCTTCCTGATTTCAGGCCTGGTAGTCTATCCACAAACAGGTAGTGGATAGAGTGAGCACTGGGCTTGGAATAAGGAAGCTTTATTATCTTCATTAGTTCAAATCTGGTTACAGATACTAGTTGTGTGACCTTGGTCAAGAGATCGACTGACATGTAATAAATAATCCAAGAGGGAAAATTGAAAGTCAGAGTTTCTGAAAAGGCAGAGGGGAATCAAATGGACAATAAGAAACACTAAGGAGCCTTCATCACAACAGGAAGAAAAATCACAGAAAAATAAAGAAATTCTGAACCACTGAAAGTACTCAGCAAATATAAGGTTCTTCCCATGCATGGTAAATTTGGACCTTCTAAGGAAGAAGCAGCAACAAGCTCCACTGAACAAATAAGGGTGAGATTCCTATACAAAGAGAAGAGAAGATATTATAGCCAGTGATTCCTTACCACCAGATGCCTTTCTTGATCTCTCTGGCTACTAATGTCCCAGGCCCAAATTAATATTTATTTCATATGTTTATATATATATGTATATATGTTACTAATTCTTAAAATATATTATCTTTCCTTGTAAAATATAAGCTACAGAAATGGTTGGGAATTTTTGTTGTTGTTTGTTTGGGTTTTTTGTATTTCTACCTCTCATACCTAGCCCTGTGCTTATGTTTGTTGATTGAGAGCAGTTTGACTATAAAGTCTTTCACCCAGCTTTTACCATCACTGGGCCATCACCAGTCATACTGACTTTTGTCTTGCCACTAGACTTTGATGACTCTGGAGGAGAGAGTGAGACTTTGAACAGCTCTGCCTTATAACCAATTCACTTGAAAGTTCAGACATCATCCTCATGATATCATTAGTCCTCTTCAACAATGCAGTGCAAACAAGACCTTTAACTCCAAGAAGCTGTAGTATGCACAATGGTCACACCTTGGTAAAACCACATCAGCGGATGGACTAAACCAGGTTGGAGGTAACTGAGAGGAATAAGGAGCTGTCTATCCCAAGCATGTGAAGACCTCCACTGGTGGAATGGGTGGATAAGAACAATTTATTCCAAGAGCCATGAAGGTGGCTGAAGCAGGTGCTATTGAGTGCTTAAAGCTCAGTCAGACATCAGATACAAAGATCTTCCACTGCATCCCAGGCCAACACCAGTCAGGATAACTTTTTTCTTGTCACTGGACTTCAGTGATTCTGGGAAAAGATAAAAGCCAATGATTTTGGGCAATTCTTCTTGCCTTGGATCTAATTCACAAGAAAATCAAGACGTCACCTATGATGTCACTGGTCCCCTTCAAAAATGAAGGGTGAACAACAATTTTATGAGAAAATTGAGGCTATTCTTTGTGAGCTCTGTCTCTTAATCTCAAAACTCCTTGTCATCACAGATTTAGGACTAGAAGGGACCTCCAAGGTCATCTAGAAGTCTTCAATCTCTTCACTTTACAGATGATAAAATTAAGGCTCATTTGCCTGTTACAGCTAATACTTACCTATCAAAGACAGGATTTTTAACCCAAGTCATCCTTGACTTCCAACTCCAGCAGTCTATTTACAATGTCTTATCGCTTCTTTCACTTTAATCCTTTTCTCAAGTCTCTCCTTGCCAAGGTTGTCCTCCTTGATAAGTCTTACATACCCTCTGCTTATGTCCTTAATTTTATCTCCTTCCATCTTATGTGGCAGATTGCCCTCTGAATCATCCCCTCTTTCTCTCTAATCTTCAATCTCTCCCTATCTTCTAGTTCTTTCCGTACTCCTTTCAAACATGTCCAAGTCTTTCTTGTTCATAAAAAATCTGTACTAGAATCTACCATTCCCTCAAGCTATTATCTTAAATCTCTCCTGCCTTCCTCAAATTCTTCTAGACCCTGGAGGGGGAAAATATCTACACTTGCCTGCACATCTTCTGTCACTCAGTCCTTTAGTAAGCTGCATTCTGTCTTTACACTTCAACATTCAGCTGAAACCATCCTTTCAAAAATTACTAAAGATAATTTTTAAATGTTTTGTTTTCCCTCAATTACAAGTTTTAACATTTATTAGTTATTTTTAAGTTTTGAGTTCCAAATTCTATTCCTCTTTCCCTTTCCTCACCTCTCCTTCAGATGGTAAGCAATGTGATATATATTATACATTGCAAACATATAAAATATTTCCATATTAATCATTTTGTGCAAGAGAATAAGAAAGGAAGGAATGAAGAAGGAAAGAAGGAAAGAGTAAAAGAAAGCAAGAAAGAGAGAGAAAGGAAGGAAGAAAGAAAGAGAGAAAGAAAGAAAAAGAAGAAAGAAAAGGAGGAAAAAGGGAAGAAGGGAGGAGAAAGAAAAAAGGAGGGAGGAGGAAAGGAAAGGAGGAAGAGAGGGAATGAAAGGATAGAGGAAGGAAGGAAGGAGGAAGAAGGAAGGAAGAAAGGAAGAAAAGGAAGGAAGAAAGGAGGAAAGGAAGGAAGGAAGGAAGGAAGGAAGGAAGGAAGGAAGGAAGGAAGGAAGGAAGGAAGGAAGGAAGGAAGGAAGGAAGGAAGAAGGGAAGGAAGAAGGGAAGGAAGAAGGGAAGGGAGAGAGGAAAGGAAGGAAGGGAAGGAGGGAAGGAAGGAGGGAGGGAAGGAAGGAAAGGAAGGAAGGGAAAGGGGGAAGAAAAAAGGAAGGAAAAAGGGAAGGCATGAGGGAAGAAAAAAAGGAAGGAAGGAAGGAGGGAAGGAAGAAAGGAAGGAAGGAAGGAAGAAAGGAAGGAAGGAAGGAAGGAAGGAAGGAAGGAAGGAAGGAAGGAAGGGAGGGAGAGAGGGAGGAAGGAAGGGAAGAAGGAGGGAAGGAAGGAGGGAGGGAAGGAAGAAGGGAAGGAGGGAAGGAGAGAGGGAAAAAATTATAAAGACAGTATGCTTTGATCTCTATTCAGACAATATTAGTTCTTTCTCTGGAGGTGGATAGCATTTTTCATCATGAATCCCATGGGATTGCCTTGGATCATTGTATTTCTGAGGATAGCCAAGTCATTCATAGTTCTTCATTGTATAATATTGCTGCTACTGTGTACAATATTGTATATTGCTTCTGGTTCTGCTTTATTTTGTATCAGTTCATATAAGTCTTTCCAGGCTTTTCTGAGATAATCTTGCTCATCATTTCTTGTAACGTAGCATTTCTTGTAGCATTTCCTCACAATCATACACCTTGACTTGTTTAGTTATTCCCCCAAATGATGAGTAACCCCTCAATTTCAAATTCTTAGCTACCACAAAAAAAGTGCTACTATAAATATTTTTTTGTATAATTAGGTCCTTTTTGTTTTCTGGTTTGGGGTTTGGTTTGATTTATTTTTTTAAATCTCTTTGGGATACAGACCTAGCAGTAGTATTTATTACTGAATCAAAGGGTATGCACAGTTTTATAGCCCTTTGGGCATAATTCCAAATTGCTCTCCAAAATGATTGAATCAGTTCCCAACTCCACCAAGAGTGCAGCTAATGATCACTTAATTGCCAATTTGACACCCTTGATCATGCTTTTCTGGATATTCTCTCTGGGTTTACCTCTTACATTTCTGACTACTCAGTATTCTTCATTGATTCATCATCTGAATAAGGTTTCCCTTAATTGTGATTGTTTCCTGAGTCTCTATCCTGGGTCTTCTTCTACATTCTGTCTCTTAGTGACCTCGACAACTTCCATGGGTTTAATTATCATCTATATATAGATAGAAAACAAATCTTTATATTCTGGTCTCTCTCCTGGGCTTCAGTCCTTATGTTATTCACTGCCTCCTAGACATTTCCAACTGTGTATTTTATCTAAAACTCAACATGTCTAATACAAAACTTATTATTTTCCTCCTTCCAAATCTGTTGTCATTGTTCTGTTGGATCTGATTCTTCATGATCCCAATTGGGGTTTTATTAGCAAAGATTGTAGAGTGATTTCCTTCTTTAACGCTTATTATAGATGAGGAAACTGAGGCAAACAGGCTTAAGTGACTCACCCAAGGTCATATCACTAGTCTGAGGCTGGATTGGGGCTCAGATTTTCCCAATTCCAGGGCTTCTATCTTAGTTACCCTATCTATCCTTCTCCCAAACTTCCCTATTTCTGTTAAAGATGCTACACTTTTCCCAATATTTCAAGTTGGTAATCTAGGACTCTTCATTTTTCCTCCCCACACATACCAATTCAACTGCCAAGTTTTGCTATTTCTACCTCTATGACATCTCTTACATCTAACTACTTCTCTCCACTCACATATCTATAACTTTAGTTCCAGGCCTTCATCACCTCTCACTAAGACCATTACTATCAAAGTAGTCTCCCTACCTTTTCTCTCCTCACTTTAGTCTCTTCCACATGGCTGCTAAAGTGATTTTCCTCAAGTGCCAACCAGACCTTGTTACTCTCCTCTGCAATAATTCCACTGGCTCCCAATGTACATTCCTTTCTTGTTTAACTTTTAAAGCTTTTCATCATGTGACCTCAGCCTATATTTCTAACCTTGTTATATACTTCTTTCCTTCCTGCATCCTGTGATCAAGCCAAACTGGCCTTGTCTTCCTCACACCTGAAACTACATCTTCTCCCTTTAGACTGACTATCCTCTATGCCTGTAATATAGTTCCCTCCTAGAATCCCTCTCCTTCGGATTCCTCTCCTTAAATTTTCCAAATCACAGGGGCATTGTGCCCCTAATCCCTATGATATGGGAAGTATGATTGTACTTTGTATTTATTTAATTTATTCTTTACATTTCACATGTTTTACATTTATTCTGTATATACTTGTATATGAACTTGCTTTCTCTCCCATTAAAATGTAATCTTCTGGACAGGAATCATTTCATTTATTGTACTTAGCATGGAACTCAACACATATCAGGCACTTAATAAATACTTATTGATCAATTAACTAACAAAGTAGAAGTGGCCAGTCAGGATGGAGTGCTGTCTATCTAAGGATAGATTTAGAATGTGGTGCAGAGGGTGCCAAGATTAATCAGACTCACAGACTGCTCCCTACTTCTGTTCTGCATATTTACAGAATAACTCCATCTGTAGGAGCTACATTCTGTTACTACATGGAGATGCAACCAATCTCTGGTCAAGCATAACAATCAGTGTTGGTGTTGTCAAAAGTAAAGGACATTCCTTCTTTTTTCTTCTTCCTCTTAATTTTTTCCCCTTAATAATATTTCATTTTTCCAAATGTATACAAAGATTGTTTCCAACATTCATTTTTGTAAGATTCTGCATTCCAAATTTTTTCCTGACTCCTTTATCTCCCTCCTGTCCAAGACAGCAAGCAAGCAATGCTTTTAAACATATCTCCACATTTGTTATGTTGTACAAGAAAAATCAGATCGCAAAGGAAAAAATCATAAGAAAGAAAAATCAAGCAAACAAAAAAGGTGAAAATTCTATGCTTCAATCCAGGCCTTCATCACCTCTCACTAAGACCATTACTATCAAAGTAGTCTCCCTACCTTTTCTCCCCTCACTTTAGTCTCTTCCACATGGCTGCTAAAGTGATTTTCCTCAAGTGCCAATCTGACCTTGTCACTCTCCTCTGCAATAACTCCACTGATGTTCTCTGTCTGGATGCAGGTGGCATTTTCTATCCTAAGTCTATTAGAATTGTTTTGAATCACCACATTGTTGAGAAGAGCTAAGTGTATCACAGTCAACATTAACATAATCTTGTACAATGTTCTCTTGGTTTTGCTCACTTTACTCAGCATCAGTTCATGTAAATCTTTCCAGGCTTTCCTGAAATCAGCCTGATCATCATTTCTTTTTTTTATTAATTTACTAATTTATTCATCCTTGCATATATCAGCTAATGTTTTTATTTTATTTTATTTTTTGCTTTTTTGCTGAGGTAACTGGGGTTAAGTGACTTGCCCAGGGTCACACAGCTAGGGAATGTTAAGTGTCTGAGACCAGATTTGAACTCAGGTCTTCCTGACTTCAGGACTGGTGCTCTATCCACTGAGCCACCTAGCTGCCCTGTACTCATCATTTCTTACAGAACATTAATATTCCATTACATTCCTGTATCATAAGTTATCCAGCCATTCTCCAACTGATGGACATCCACTTAGTTTCTAGTTCCTTGCCACTACAAAAAGGACTGCTACAAACAGTTTTGCACATGTGGGTCCTTTTCCCTCTTTTAGGATCTCTTTGGGATACAGGCCTAGTACAGACACTGCTGGATCAAAGAGTTATGCACAGTTTTAGAGCCCTTTGAGCATAGCTCCAAATTGCTCTCCAGAATGGTTAGATCCGTTCATAACTCCACCAAAATGTATCAGTGTCCCAGTTTTCCCACATCCCCTCCAACATTCATCATTATCTTTTCTTGTCATTTTAGCCAATCTGAAGTGTGAAGTGGTATCTCAAAGTTGTCTTAATTTGCATTTCTCTAATCAATAGTAATTTAGAGTATATTTTCATATGAAAAGGACATTCTTACTGTTAACAGTCTTAGGTAAAATTTAGAGCTGGAAGGGATCATCTAGTCCAAAACTAGGTGAGTGGGCCTCAGTTTCCTCATCTATAAAATTTGGGGAGAAAGAACAAATGGTAATTTCTAAGGTTGCTCCCCTCTGTCACATTCTATGATACTGTGACTCACGAGGAATCAGCTCACTTATCAAAATCTACCTGGCCTCTCACTGCTGCTGACCCTCATTTATCTCTGAGGGCCAGCTCTGGTTTCCTACTTTTACTGGTCACTGAGTTCACTTGGTTCCCTGCATCCAAAGCTCTACAGAGGCAGCTAACTGGTACAGAAAATAAAACCCTGGGCTCAGTCAGGAAGACCAGACTTCAAATGTGACCTCAGATAGCTGCGTGACCCTGAACAAATCACTTAACCACTTTCTGCCTCAGTTTCCTCAATTGTAAAATGTGGATCATCATAGCAGCTAACTTACAAAGTTGCTTTATCAAGTGAGAAAATATTTGTAAAATGCTTAACACAGTGCCTGAGACAAAGTAGGTATCTAATAATACTTATTCCCTCTTCCCCTCCCCTACTTGCTCCCTCCATCTGTTTCTGAAGAAAATGGTGCTAGGTCTAAAAGGGGCCATCATGTTCTTCAAGCTTAGAGCCATTACCGGTCTGATCCTTAGCCAGATGGGAAAGCTATAGAAATCCTTCCCATGAGTTCCTAACATTTCCAGTACAGGCGTTTCTGGCTACATTTCTCTGGAAATTCCCACAAGACCTTTGATCTGTCGTTTGGAATCTTATGATTCCAGATCCAAATCAGAGCCCACGTATGGAATCAGAAGACCTGGATCTGCTCTTTACTATCTCGAAGCCCGAGAGCATCTCCTTCATCTCTCTTGACCTCAGTTGCTTCATCTGTTGCAGAAGAGCATTAGACTAGATAAATGTCTCTTCAGTCATTTCTGGCTACAAACGATCCCAGATTGACTGTACTTAATGCGCACTCTACCTGCAGGTCACAGCTGAGAGTTTGGGGACCCTTCTGGCACAGGGCTGCTAAGCCGTCTATTAGAAATGATGCCTCTGAGGGGAAGAGGGCTGTGATTTGAGGGAACCCAAATGAATGATTCCCTTCTAGAGTGCTCGGCTTATGACTGACAGGGCAAAAACCTTGCCCTCCCAGGCTTTCCAAAGCAGAACCTCTTCCTGCAGTCCCATTGTTCACATGGCCTGTCATTCAGCCGAAATGGTTTTCACAGAACAGCCTTGTTCCTACCAGGCAGCATTTGGCGAAGAAAGAGTGAGCAAAATCCGCCCCCTCATTCCCACTCGAGCCTGTGTGTGCTGCCTGATCCGGCTGTAACAGCTTGTAACCATGTCACATCTCAGCCAAGCTTTAAGCTTCAGCCAGAGAGGATGCTACAATATAAACACAGGACTCCTTCCCAGCCTGAGTGTCAGCCAGCGAGGCTTCTCAGCTCCAAACAGACACCAAAACTCAGCCCTGCTTACTCTCAGAAGAAAGAGGGACTTAAGAATTGGATGTAAAAAAGCTTCTCTTTCAGGAGGGAGTCACTTCCTCTAATTCCCACCCCCCAAAAAATCAGCAAACATTCAATTATGTACAAGGTCTCATACTTAGCAATGATGGAAGATGAAAAATGACACTCTTCCTAGAAGGTGCCTTATAATCTAATTGGAGGGTGGAGATAAGAATGAGTTATAGACACATATATCTAATAAAAAGCAAAATATTAGCACATAGAAAAGGTCAGCTGAGAGGAAGGAAAGGTTCCCTTGCAGTTTGGAGCTTTTAGGAAGACTTTCTGGGGGAGGTGACATCTGAGTTCTCAGATCTCAGAAGAAAGGAGGCATTTTGATAGCAGAGTTTGAGGTGAGTCAACTGATGTAGTGGCTAGGATTCAGGACTTAGAGTTATGAGGACTGAGAACCTGCCTCAGATACATAGTAGTAGTGTGATCCTGGCCAAATTATAATCTCTCCAAACCTCAGTTTTCTCATGTACAAAAAAAAGGGGGGGAAGGAAGAAGATTTGATGGCCTCTAAGGTCCCTTCTAGATCTAAATCTTTGCTCCAACAATTCAGATGTAGGAGTGAGTATGAACAAAGGGAAATAGAGAGAGGGGAACAACAGAATTAGTTTCAGGGGTGGGAGCGAGGCAGTTTGGGCTGATTCTCAGAATGTAAGAAAGGGACTAGTGGAAAATCAAGTTGATAAAGTGAACTGAAGACTGACCATACAATTTCTGAATAAGCCTACCAGAACACTGAAACTAGAATTAGAACATCAGGGTTCAAATCCTGATTATATCAGAAGTCAGTCTGTCAATATACATATATTAAACACCTGCTATGTGTTAGGCACTGTGCTAAGCACTGAGGATACTAAGAGAGATTCTTAAAAAAATAATACTTGCTCTCAAGGAACTCACAGGCTAATAGAAAAAGAGAAACAGGTGGGGAGCAAAAAGGTCCCACTAAGGGGACATGATGGAGAAGTCCGGGAGGTTGCAGACAGGTAGGAAATGAAGAGATACTTCACCTGGGCTCCATCCTCAAATGGAGGTGCTAGGAGGAAAGGTTTCTATCTTCCAATCAGAGGGAGGAAGGGCCCTGGGACAGAGGACACTGAAGGAGTGTGAGTTCTAGGTCAGATGTGATCATAGAGGATGAAGAGGCTTTTGGAGCATGATAGAAAAGTCCAGGAGTTGGGGGAGGTGGGAAGTTGGAGAGGAGAATAATTCAAAGGAAGGAAAACTTAATGAAATGTCATGAAAGAAATATTGGATTCAGGTGTCAGAAGACCTAACCATTAATCCTTTTCTGCTACTTA